>WSTY01000197.1:0-27028 GCA_019633465.1 Tulasnella sp. 417
ACGGTGGGGTCGGCCAACTCCGCACCGGGAATCTTTCGGCTGAAAGAGAGAATACTGAATTATGGAGCAGGGGATGCCTTCGCTTCTTCCTGCTGTTGCGGTGATTGCTGCTGCTGCTGCTGCTGCATCGCACCCAAGGGACCCATCTTCAAGAAGCGAGCCAACACATTTTGACTTTCGGTTTTGAACAAGTCCACGTCCCGTTGGGGATCCCATCTCCGGCCTGCAGGCTTCGGTCGCTTCGGGGCCGCACCGGTGTCCTCGGCAGGAGACGGTGGCCCTCCAGACGATGGAGGGGAAGTCCCGGTCAGCCCTGTAAGCGCGGTCTCATTAGACGATGTTCGTATATGAGGAGTCTGCCCTTTCATTGGAGGCAGACCTTCAATGATGACGGATGACCGCGGGGTGGTATGCGTGTCGGTAAATATGCTGTCCCGATTGGTTCCCGTACTGAATAGAGCACTGTTACGGTTGGATGACGTGCCGGCCGAGAAGCCACTACCTCTGCCAAAGGGACCAGCGGAATATGGTTCACTCGCGGCTGGTGTTGTGGCGGTGGGCGAAGCAGAAACGGCGGTTCCCTTAGGCGGTTCCTTGAACACCATTGGCACAAATGACGGTTGGTCGCCCATGCGCGGTGAGATCACTCCTGTTCTTATTGGACTTGTTTTGCGAGACCCTTGTCTGGACCCTTGGCTAGATGGAACGCTCGGAGGAGTGGGTGCAAACGCTACGCTCTGCTCAGTTCGTACACGAGGTAGAGGCACACGTCGTTGCGGCGCTTCTTCCGTGCTCATGCCAACCTCTGGAAGCGGAACTCGCTCCGGTAACGGACTGGTTGACGACGAGCTGCTCTTGTACGTTCTTGCATACGGAGGCCTGCTAACTTGAACCCCGATTGATTGAGTTGACTTGGGCACAGTTTGGACACCCACTGAACGGTATTGCGGCGTACCAGTAGCTTTTCTGTCGAGCGTGTCCGTCTCTATGCCTTTGTCGACCTTAACCACCGGCGGACCACGTCTACCAGACCTGTGGGGCGGCGAACGAACACCTGAACCCTTCCGTCCCCCGCGACGACCATCTCCCCGAGGACTGTGGTAACCTGATCCCGGGTGATCCAGGTCGCTCTCATCATCTTCGTCATCCGCTTCATGCGAAGCCGCGTCGCTGTCTTCGATTTTCTCGGCCCAGGGCGTCTCATCATACGTAGGTTTAGGAGGTTCGACTTTTGGAGGCTGGGGAATACCAAAGCCAGGGGTCGGCTGAACCAATCGCGAAGCGTAGCGTTGGATGCTGGGTACGGTATCCCAAGCATTGGCGAATCCTGGCTTGTCGGCGGTAGGGAATGCCACAGACGGCGCAGTCTGTTCCGCTCGCCAGTCGTGAGTAAACGCTCTGGTGACGTGCTTTGGGATCGGAGATGGTGCGCGCGGTGGTGTTGGCGTCCGAGCAGCTTTCGGGAACGGTACGGAGGACGTCGGAGCGCCGGTCCCAGGGGATGTACGGGCTCGTCCTCGGTCCAACCTGCGTTGGGCAAGAGTGCCCGGAGGTGAGGTCTTTCCCGGGACCGAAGGCATATCAGGAAAAACTCGGCCTGGTGGCGGGCGTGGCTTTGTCTCCCAAGGGAACAGAGGTGAAACCTTCTTCTCGTCAGGCTGAGGATTCATCGAAGTCAGCGCCGCATAATGTCCCTCCTTGATGAGCTGAGAGGGAATGGCGGACGGTGGAGGAGGTATGAAAAAGTCTTCGGGACTTCGTTCCTCTTGAGGTTCTTCATAGAAACGAGCAGGCGAGTGTTCCGAGGCGCTGATATCCGGTGGTTGGAATACCCGAGGGTTGTGAACTTCATGGTGAGACACGTGCCGATGGTGCGTATGGTAACGGGGGTCGAAATGAGCAGGATGAGAAGCGTGATGAGTGGGCGAACGACCAGACGGTTGACGGTGGGCGGGCGGATGAGGCGGAGCTTGGGACCCTAGATGGCTTGTCCGAGGGGAGCGCTGTTGCGGAGCAGCATGTCCGTGATGGGGCGGCTGTTGATGATGTGGGTGAGAGTGGTGATGCTGGTGGTGGTGTCGAGGCATGTCCCATACGTTCCGCAACGGCGGTGCCGCTTGGAAATCGCGAGCACCGGCGGGCAGAGTATCTGGAGGAGGCTCTTTTGCGGGATCCCAGGTCAACATTGGCGGTGACAGAGGTCGGATAGGTGATGGCAGTTGGAGAGAGTCGAGCGATGAGCGTTCGGTGCGTTGCCAATAGCCTTGGTCGGCACCGGGTGGCGGAGCGTCATGAGCGTCGGCGTGTCCGTCGTGATGCTGGGGTGAACTCCCATCTTTTGATAGCGGTGGGTGGGTGGGATGGTGAAAGTGCCGATGGTAATGCTGCTGATGGGGGTGGTGGTGATGCGGCGCCTGCTGGTGGTGAAGCCGAGACGACGGAGAGTGAGCATGGGAATCGGGGGCTTGGTGAGTAGGAGAAGGAGTTTGGGACAGAGTTGCGTGTTTCGGTCTCGGAGTTATACTTCCATCGGCTTGCTGGGAACTCCACGGTCCTGTGGGGGTTTGGTTCCCATGTCCTGAACCCGATGGGCTACCACCGGACTGCCATTGGTCGTATTGATTTCCTTCCTTATCTGTCGAACGCGGAGGTGACCACGCTGATTTTGGCTCATTTTCCCGATATTCACTTGCTCCCACCGGCGGGAAGGTGGGATGCTCGGTCTTTGGCCGGAACAAATGAGGTGGTGGCTCACTGGTAGCAGTCGCAGGCGGATGCCAATCTGGAGGTTCGACAAACTTTTCCTGTCGCAGAGCTTGCAGATGCGGCGGCAACGGTTCAGACGGAAGGAGCTCAAAGGGATAAGCGTAGAACTTGGCGACGGGAGACGCCTCTTCAATTGATTCGGGATGTTTCAACTCGGAGTGTCCATCCAAAGGCATAGGAATGTACTCTGCTTCTCCCCTCTCCGAAGCGGGGCCGACGTATCCCAGGCCCATGTCCGGGAGCGAACCTGAGGACACTTCTGCGCCGTCGGCGGCATCCGGGCCTGAGATAGCTGCGGACACGACCGGAGCAGCACTCGGCTGGAACCCCTTCGTCGCAAGCGCACCCCATCCGCCAGCTCCAAGAACTTTGAGTTCGTCTAGATTCATCGTCGCCCCTCCTTGACGGACCGATTCTCCATCTCCGCCCCCTCCATCTTTCCCTCCGCCGCCCGAATCAACCCCACCCGCTTGTCCGTTCGCACCCTTGGAAATGGCAGGCGTGGTACGGACCCTTTGCTTTTTGGGCAGGTCATCCCATGCGGCGCGGTACTTGGGAATTTGGAAGAAGGATCGTTCTTGCATTTCCTTCTTCTGAGCCTCGGTAGGAACGGCCGGGCGATAGTGGGCATCGTAGACGTTGTACCACTTATCGACGAGAGACGCGTAGTTGTGAGCTGGTTGAACGAGGAATGAAGCAATGGTTTGTGGAGCTGGTAGTGCACCGCCCTGGGAGATTGCATCGGCGACAGACGAAGGGCCGTCTTGGGAAGACTGAGTTTGTTGGGAGAACTTCGACGCCCCAGAGCCAGGAGCGCGCCAGGGAAGGTCTTTCCAAGGTTTGTTAGCTCCGATGAAGTGAATCGCTCGGATTTCGGAGCCAAAGCGTTCGTAGGCAGGAGCATAACTAGTCCGGAGCCCCAGTCAGATTCTCAACCTGCCCAAAGGAATTAGCAAAATTACTCACGTATAAGCAGCGGTGGGAGTGGTGTTGTAAGTGAAGCTGAGACGATTCCAGCGATCTTGCATCCATTCGTTTAGAATGCCTTGGTCTCCGCCGTCCCAACTGCCTTTCTCGCGGACGAGGTCGCGAATCTCGTTGAACTTGTCGAGACCCGGAGTGAGAACCATGAAGCCGGAGTTGAATATGTCAGGCCACCCGACATCTGGAACGGCGCTGAACTCGTGTGGGAGGGCGAAAAGTTGGGACAGAGGACGGATTGGGAGGACATCCGCATCGAGGAAGATTATCTTGTCGAACTGAACGAGGCGGAAAACATGGAGCTTTGTCAAGACGAGCTGAAGGTCCGGACGACCTATGATGAGAGCACGCGCGCGCCGCGTTAGCAAACGTACAGCGATGTGATGAGAATCAAACAGCGCGGCAGGTCGGGTGACGGTTGGGAAGTGGACCGAGTGCGCCTGTAGACATACCGAGAAGCTCGAGCCCCTTCTTCGTGTCTTCGCGGATGACATCCACGCCAACGACGATGTCGAAAGCCTTGAGAACGGCCCTACGTGTTTCTACCCCGATTGTCTCTGGAGTAATGATGCAGACGGTCTGGAAAGGAGGGTGTGGTGGGTTGGGAGCATCTGCGTGGACGTCGCGCAGAGCTGCAACCAGGGTGAGGACTCCTGGAAGGTAGGAGTCTGATGTGAGGAGGGTAACGAATGCATAGGACGGCGAGGAGGCCATGCTCGTCGACTACGCGGCTGCTGGGGGGCAGCGAGAGGCGGCTCACTGGGGAGCGAGCGAGGTAGGGAACAGTAGTGCAGAGAAAGTGATAGAGCGAAGGAATTTCGAGGCTTCATGGTTACCCAACGGTTCCCACGGTTGGGAAGAGTCCGAATGAGGATCTCACCCGGCTTCACGGCCCTGCACTCCCTTTTCCATTGTGATCAGACCCAGAATTTCATTTCGACCGACAATCAGAGTCGCTCTCCAGACTCGACGTCGCGCACCCACCGCCGACCCGACACCTACTACTCGCTTTGACTCAAGCCGACGTTCGCCCCAGCTTGCAATCATATCAAATTTTTCAACCCCATTTCCACAGAGCCAGAGCAAGGGACTTTCTCAAATACCCTCTCGACGGCGGAGTCGCTTCGCGATAGCGAAATCTTCTTGGGGTAGGTTATCTCTCGCTCTTACCCCTGTCTTTTCGACCAGAGTGGCAACACTCGGTCAAATTTCGCGACGTTTACCCCTTCCAGCCACCACAAAGTCGGGCTCTGAGCATATGGTTCTCTCCACCTTGGGCTGTTCCGACAATGTTCATAATTGATGGGACCCCAGGCAGAACGCGTTTCAGACTGGGGAAGGGGCCAGAAGGTCGGGCGCGAAGGAGCGGGATTGCGGGAGACTTCCCCCGCGATTACGAAAAGTCCCGCCCCGGACTTCTTCTACCCCTGGTGAGAGACGGCCCATATCAGCCTAGCCTTTTGCTGATCCTCGAAGACACTGAGAAGGTACGGAGGGCCATAGGAACGCTCGCAAGCGGCAAGAACGGGTGCAGAGTGAGGGGGAGTGTTTGAGATTCCGAGAACGACATCGCGATAGCCCACTGCCCGACGAACAACACCCCAGTCAACTGAGCCTCGGATGACGGGGTGCTCGAATTTGAGATCTTGACCGAGCCTTTGCGCGCTTTGTAGTCACGGATAAAGTCAAGCACAACGTTAGAGCCGACTTCCGAACATCCGGTCCAGAACAGGAGGAATTAGTGAGGTCGGTATCTTGTTGGATTGTTAACGCCGTCCTTGAAAATTTTCACTGATGGTTGCTTTGTCTAGAGTAGTGTTGCAATCATAGCCATCTAGAAGGCCGACTGGGTTGACTCTGCTCAACTCTTCGAACGGGGCTGCCTGTTAATTGTGCTGGTTTCGGGCCGGCGATAAGATAAGATCAAACCGGCCAATTGGTTTGCCCGTTGCCTTGGCCCAACGAAACGTCACATGTCCGGTTCTCCGCATGAAAGTGGCCGCGAAGACAACAATGGTACTGAAACAGCAGGAATAATATAACAGTAGTAAACAATTACACGACCGTAATGGGTCACACTAGGTCCAATACTACCACAGCCCTTGACTCTGGGGTATAGTCTGGCATCAGGAAGCACATTCTCCCAGTTTCCTCATCGAGAGTTGGTATGGGGCCAGGATCCTGATAAACCGCGTCATACTGCAAGCCCATGTCCTCCAGCCTGAGAGAGAACGAGCCATGCTTCTCGAGCGCTGCACTGTCCGTGGTCACCTCTTCATTGATGCTGAAACAGTCTATGTGCCACCCATCTCCCGCCATGGAAGCTGTGACTGCCATCGCGCGAGAGCCGAAGCGGTAGAAGCGTGATCTCAACCCACCCCGGAGGTATCCGTATTTAGTGCAGTCTCCTTGGTCCTGTGAAGCGATGAGAGTGTAGTAACCTCCATCTCGATTGACGATCAAGGTCCCGACTGGCCACGTCGACTCTACGTCGGTTATATGTTTTGGGAGGCGCAAGATTGGGTAAAGATAGATAGGAGCGAGACGCGGCGACTCGGCTGATTTGTGCATGTATTCCCAGACGGGCACGGCAAACTCGGTCGGAAGCGGTTGATTGAGAGATTCGACAAGTTGAAATTGCGGCGGACTGAATATTTGGATCCATAGTGCAGCGGAATCCATGGCAAGGATGTGATTGTTTTCAAGTAAGCAGAAGTCACGCAGGTCGTAGTTTGGGTTCTTCTCCCGAGCAAATCCATGGTCAGTGACGCACCGAGGAAAAGACCTAAAACGCTCACTTGAGGTGAGATGTAGCGGAGACAGTAGTACCGGAAAGGACTTCCTCCTTCCAGTGCTAACTTCCAGTCGAATATGACGATGTATTTGGTATGTTCCCTGGTGCATAGGAAAAGGTCGCCCCGGATGCGAGCTTTCGAGCATCGGTCCGGTAGAGTAACACACCCCAAAAACCTGGATAGGGGAGGCGAATGACGGAAATTGGTACTCCAGAAAGCAAATGTCGTGCCTAACGAGCTGTCCACGGAGATCAATATCGGTGGCTTGATACGAGAGCAGCACGTACCTATCGACACTATTAATAGTAGCAAAGAAAACCAAGGATTCACCATCTCGGAATCCCGTCGTGGAAAAGACCGAGTGATAGTGCCCATGGATGCCGGCGTCGCTCAGCCTGAATAACGGCTCAGGGGACGCGCTCGAGTCCAGGTCAACCACATCCACAGTGGTTGAATTAAAAAGCAGTAGCCAGCGGCCACCAGGGGCCAAGAATATACCTTCGAAAAAGTTGCGATCCTGCGTTGAGATGTCCACCAGCCGCAAAGAATCCATGTTGGGGATTGCGCGTCGCCAGTGGCGATCGATCAACCGGCTCCTACGGACGGTTGCTTCCAGTTGCGAAGAGTTGAGCGCCAAGTCATGTTCGGGTAACTGCAGTTGCCGTTCTCGGACTACTGCCGCATACCGGTTTGCCCAAATCGAGCGGTTGCACGTTATCTGCTGTAACTCTGTGCAAACCTGCATTTTGGAGACGGTTCCCCTAAGCACCAAGGACCTCACAGACCAGAGGTGTGACGTACCTGTCGCAGTGAGAAAATATCCCCAATATCCAAAAATGCGATTATCGACAGGACGACATCTTCGCCCAGGGGTAACGTGGTTCTGCAACCTCGAACGAGCTCAATTTGGCTTTCTGGTATCGTGAAAAAATGACTTGAAGTGTTAATCTACCTTTCCATTGAGAGCCCAATCAGGGAGCTATCTTTAATGAAGGGCCTAGTTAGATTTTCCGGACCGGGCTCAATCTGGTAATATGGTGGAGGAGGCGGAGTCCGGGCTTTGTGCCGAGGTGACTGGATTGTGATCAAGCCAAGAGGCCGGGCGGTGACCTCCCACGCTTGTTACGGCAGAAAGCTGGGTCTGGGATAGTCTACTGTAATCCTGATATAAGTAATATAATTAAATGAATTTTTTGTTTTGCGCGAACAACGACCGGTTCAAGAGAGCATTCCTCTCGACCACTGATCCCTGGGGCTTAGGGCATGCCCACTGCCAGAAACCCTCCCGGCTACGCCTATCCAGTATCACATGCAAAGGTACAATGCTACGGTAGCTAGCACGATGGCCGGAATACCCGGCTCACCTGGCTCACCATCAAACCCGTTTTATGTCTTGTCTAAGGCCAGGATCGTCATGGTTTTTCACGCCGTCCACGGATGTTCTTGGGAATTGGAAGCACACCCGACCGCTCTCCTTGTTAAAATAAATTTGAACGGATTCTCTTTCTCGCTCCCTTCCCGAAGCCAATCCCGGCATGTTCTTAGGTTGCAAGCATCATGGTGCTAAGAGCTTCGTTGAAGGTTGGAATCTAAATCGGTGTTGAAGCGGGAGCAGCCAACGAACCGCCCATCCTGAGTGCTATGTATGTAAGGCTGCCTTCGGCATACCGGCTGTACTATCTCTGGACGTCGCTGGTTCTTAAAAAGGGAGTCCCTGGAAGCGTCCGTGGCCCGTACACTCCGCTCCTGCTGGACTAGCAACTGCGCGATAGAATTGTCCCGGTATGTTTGCCGATCAGCCTGGTACTTGTTCTTTTTTACGTGCTCCCGCTCAGGAGGGTGGCGCCATCTCTGTGGCCAGGTTGTAGAAGAAGCGCATGTGGATCAGTCGCCCTCTCGTCATCTTGATACCACCAGAGCAGCATGGCGAATTCAATCTGGGTTCTTCGGCTAGGATAATAGGTAGGACTGACAGAAGGGAGCGGTCAGGTGAAACAGGTATATTGGAATGGCTCTCGTCGAAATGCAGTCTTTCAGTCAGGGATTCTGGTACCAAGATTACCGGATTCTCCCTGGATACAATTAACTCATCTTTAGCTTAGATATTCCGGCATCATTCGAGAGTCAAATCCGATTCCAGAAGGCGTATGTCCGAGCAGAGAGTTTGAAGTCATCAGACCACAATGCACAAGCTTCGCCAGTCCTAGAATAGTAGAATTAGCTCTAAGGAGGAGACGAGTATGATTAGTGCTGCGCTGCACACGTTTCGCTGATTACAGCCGAAGCAGGAAACATCGGAGTGCCTTCCAGACCTGTCGAGATAGACGGGCTTCACATATCGATATACCTTTGTTTCTCACATCCAAGCACGGCCTCGCACCCTCAGTGATGTCCTCAAGATTTAGCAAGTACAATACGCAGTTCTGGGGTATTCATAGTTGCTATACTCCAGGAACTGATAACGTGCTAACCCATTGGCAACGACCATGTTAGGCCGTCTCGAGTGGTCATTCTAATCCGCAGGGACTCGTAGGAGACAGAGTATTGTAGTTTGGGATTTGCTCTGCGCTAGCCTGCGTACCCAAATGCACCCCTCCGTACAGCTGCTTCTAAATTAGAAGCTAAAGAGGGTGTTGGGGAGTTGGGTAGGTCCGGAAACACAGTACGACTAGCACTATATCCTAATTAAGAGGGTTCAAAGGTTCAGTTTCTGGAAGTCCATTATTAACGAAGAAACTTGAGGCTAGTGGCAATTCTTGGTCGACAGGCCTTCGGCGCCCGACCCGGTTTCGGTGAGGGATCGAAAAGTGATTGGGCGACGTGATCGAAACTTCCGCGCCTCCCGTGTCGTGGCGTCACGTGATCTCTTTCGTCTTGGACCGAAATCTCTCATCCCCCGCCGTTCCCCCATCACCCGTTCACATACCGCAGTAGACCACCATGACAGACGAAGAGAGAGCAGCAAAAGCCGCCCGGGCGAAAGCTCTCGTACGTTGACCAAAAATATACGTGGACAACCCGGTCGACATCTGACGTTGTCGACGCTTTGGTAGCTCAAATCCCACCAAAAGAAGAAGAAAGTTGGGCCATCCGCCACAAGTAACCTCTCACAGCTTGCTGGAAGCTCTCAAGGGCCACCGTCAGTGGCATCCGCTTCTGCACTGTTCTCGGCCGAGGAGTCGGAGGCTCCGTATCCCGACGATCGCAGCGAAGTCGGGGGTGTTCCAGAGAGGTAGGTTTGAATTTTCCCATCTTGGGGTTTGAGCCACTGCTGAAACCTTTCTGCGTACCTCACTTGTTTATTCTCCGGGGTTCGCCGTGCTCTAGCCTCTTTTCAAGCCCAAAGCCGACGGATTCACCCAAGCCTCCTCCTTCGGCGTTGTCCCCATCACCTTCTGTGGCGAATGGCATCTCTACGCATGCTAGCAAGGCTTCCGCTGTGAAGTCGGCAACCCAATCACCGTTATCCCCACCGAACGGTATTGCCACCCCGCCCGCAGAGCCACCAGTCAATGTTGGCGCTCTCAAAGCTACGATACAGGACCAACAGGATACTATCTCGTTCCTTGTTCAGGAGAAAAATAATCTCGCGGCGTCATTAGAGCATCTCGGAGGCCTTGAACAAAGTATGACCACCCATGTTTGTATGGCCTACGTTGTCTCGCTCACATCACATTTCGTTCCTAGAGTTCTACCAAAATGAACAATTAATAGAAGAGCAGCGCCATTCAATGGAGCGTCTAGCTGCCGAGCTTGGAGAGCTACAGCGGTCACAAGCTGAAACTCTCGAGCGCGCGACGACACTTCAGGAGAGTGAAACCAAGCTTCAGGACAAGATTCAGACGACAGAGCGGGAGTTGGAACTGACGAAACGAAATGCGTCGGATCTCAAGGCTCAACTCACTCAGCAACGTGCTCGCGTGAAGCAGCTGGAGGATCAGATAGAGTCCGACGATCGTGTCGAACAGATGGAGAAAAGCATGAAGGGAATTCAGGATCGGGCAGAGTCTTTGGAGTTCCAGCTCTCCAAAGTCAAGCAGGTCAGCAACAGCTTTTCTCTTCATCGGGCTTTACTTACGACCCCTCCGCAGGCACATGCACAGATCAAGTCTGAGAGGGACAACTTTGAGAAGCAGCTCTCTGAGCGGAATGACGTGGAGGCGGAGTGGAAAGCAAAACACGACACTTTATCATCTTCGCTGGAGGAGTCGCAGGCATCGGTTACGAAGCTTGCCGCCGACAACGAGCGTCTCAAGACGGACCATTCCAAACTGCAGACTCAGAATAACACCACGCAGCAAAGTCTCCTTACCCTTCAGAACAGACTGGTCCAACTTACTTCTGATCATCAGCACGCTACGCGACATCTCACTTCCACGCAGTCGGAGCTTACCGCTGCAGGAAAGCGAGTCTCTCAGGCGGAGGAAACGGTGAAGAATCTTCAAAAGGAGAACACACAGTTGATGGAGAATCTGGAGGAGGTGCGGACCAAGGTCGTTGAGCTCAATGGGGACAAGGTCGAATTGGCGGAACAGGTGGAGAGCTTAAGCCGGGCACTCAAATCGAGAGACGAGACCATTGCCGGACTTGAAGCCACCGTCGAACAGTCAAATGCCAAACTAGCGGAGGTGCAATCAGATCACTCCAAGACTCTTCAACAGATCAACAAGCAGCGTGCGGAGCTGGAAAAGTCGAACGCGGAACAACAAGACGGATACGCAACCCTTCAAACGGAACTCGAAGAAAGCCAGAAAGCCGTCAAAGAACTTGGAGCGGACAGGACTTCCCTTCGTAGTCAGATCCACCAACTCGAGAGTGAATTCGGACGACTGCGCGAAACCCATGAGGTCCTTCAATCAGAGAAGGAAGCTCTCCGGCAGGAGCTGGACGACCGCGCGAGAGGTGGAGACGAAGTTGCCGCGATGTTGCAGACGACTCGCGAGGAGATCGAATCCCTTCGAACGGGCTTGGCTCTCAAGGACGAAGATCTCGTGCGGACAAAAGCGCTTCTCGAAGAGGCCAACCTTCGAGCGAGCAGGCTAAACTCGCCGGTGGCGCCCTCCGGCACCAATCTCAACGAAGAGATAATGGAAGCTCAGGCACAGCAGCATGCCTTGGAACTATCGACAGCGCAAAGCCAGATCCGAGCCTTGGAGACAAGCTTATTCCAAGAGCAAGCCAAAACGCATTCCCTACAACGGCGCATTACGACCCTGGAAGGCGAGCTGCAGACGACGAAGATGCAGACGGCGAATGCAAGCCCCCACAAACCGGCATCACCCCGCACATCGTCGCTCAACAATCTCCGCCGTGTTTCCTCTCCGACACCTGGAGCCCGCAATTCGGGTGAACTTCAACGCCGCTCAGTTCCCTCCACCTACAGGCCTGTCACTCAGATCCCAGTCCTCGACGACTCGTTATCACCCGACGTTCGACACAAACGAAAAATCAGTCTTGGCATGCTGAAGGCCCGGATCGACAGCGAAATGGCCTTGAAGGTGCCTCTCGCGCTGACCCCAAGCACCGCCGGTACTCCCCGATTGGGCACGTTATCCGAGCTGAACGAATCGTCGCCGCATCCAACCAAGAAAGCTGCTCAGCTGCCACAGTTTGGTGACGAGACGCATGTCTTCTGCTGTGCGTCTTGCCAAGGCGATCTTGTGATACTGTAGATATCTCGGCTTTGTTGTCAGCGGCTACTTTACGAGGTTTATTCCTCTAGTTATTTAATATATTCCCAGTTATGGTACTTGCTATAAACTTTCGAGCTTGATTGTTATCGATCAACGGTCAAACTGAATTCGGTGCAAGGCGTCTTCTGTAAGCCTTGGTGAGAGGCGTACGACAGGCTCATCACGCTTAACACGCAAATGTGAGGACCAAATGGGGATAATTTAGATTGAAGATCAAAGTTAAGGCACGGTGGCAAATCCTCCAATCCTCTGGTGCGACATCTAAGCGGCAAGGGTAAGTTTCATAGTTGGGCCGAAAAGACTGATGGAACGTACGGCGGGGGAGACGCGTCTTGAGCACCCAGACGTGCCAACTTTATTGACCCTTCATAAAGTTGCTTGCCTTGATGTTCTTCCGGTTCGCCTTGCGCAAAGCACGTTGCGCATCCCTGCTCCCTGGTGGTGGCGGTGGAGAAGGTTTTTTGGGATCCTCGACTTTCCGTTCCAGGAGAGTCCAAAGCCATGGCGGGTACTCTTCGTCTGCTTTGGCAATAACCGGCTTTTGGTCCTTGAGCCACGTTAAACCCTCGAGGACGGTACCGGGAAGACACGATGAGCGAGGCCCCGTTCCTGCTGCCTCGGGTTCTGTTGTTGCCGCCGGCTGAGAGGACGCGGCAGGAGCTGATGTTGGAAAGAATCGTCAGAAGGTAAGGATACGAGACGAAATTGGGTTGTACGAACCTGCTGCGCTAGGCGTTGCTTTCGCGTATTGGCGGTAACCGGAAGCGAGCTTTCCTGCCCGCGTTGATGCTCTCCAGGCTGGCCGTACAGTAGATACGAAATTCATGATGAGGGGAACGTCGACGTCGGTGCCAAAATGTTAGATGAGAAGCTGATGTAAGCTGACAAACAACCGTCAACCATCGGCCCTACCTCAGCCGCTTATCCCCGTCTCCCTTCCAGTTCCCTTCCCCCACCATGGTGCACCTTCGGAAGAGGACGAGCAAGGTCGCTTATGCCAAGACTTACTCTTTTGGCTCAGACGAAGAGCAGGGCCCTTCGACATCGAAAAAACGCGGTTATGAGACTGATGGTAGCGAGTCTGCGTTCTCCGCCGGTTCGCAGGCCAACGAGCCATCAGAGGAGTCAGAGCCCATCTCGGATGATGCAGCAGGAGAAGAAGAAAGTCCAGAAACTGACCCCGAACCCCAGCCCGCAAGCGGTTCAGACTTGGAGGTTGAGCACGGTCCGGGGAAGAAAAAGGCACCCAACACCAGCTTCGGCACCCCTCAGAAAGGAACCGGCTTACAGACTCTGCTGGCGCCCCAACGCTACGTAAGCGTATCAGCAAAGCAAGCTGAACTAATAGCACTTCAGCACAACAGTAGGCCACTTCATAGCCCGCAGCCCATCTATCTGCCATCCGAATCAACTGCCCGCTTGACAAGGCAACCACACCTATTTCAAAACGACGCGACCGTCAGAGTGTTGAAGCAAAGGGAAGATACAACCGATTGGTGGACAGACGTTGTGGGGCCTGGTCCGCTATGGAAGTTTGTCGACGATAAGGCGTGGTTTAAAGAAGGCACCGCCCCAACCGAAGGCACCCAGGTCCCGGGCCAGCCTCTGTTGGATGACCAAGAATGTCTCCGACCCAGAGTATACAGCTCGGTCTCAGTTGATCTCGGCGGTGTCAATATCATTAGCTCGCAGTACGTATTTTATTTTAACGGTTCGTTGAGGCTGCTCCCTGAAAGGTTTGTTCCACCGTAGAGAAGCCGCGATGTATCTGCCCAATTCGAGCCTCTCTTCTCCAGATTCGCAGGTCTGTTGCTACCTGGGTCCATTTGGAAACCAAACTTCACGTCAATTCACCATGTTTGACTCCGTCAAAATGTCGGAACACTTTGATCCGGGCAATAAGTCGCATGTATTCAATGCAGGCGCACCGATTTGGGCATTGGATTGGTGCCCAATAAACGATTCAGGTGTGCCCGATTGGCCTCAACGGATAATGTTTCTTGTCCGTTTACTCTATTCGCCCTGCATTTAGAACAGGAGCGGCAGTACTTGGCAGTCGGGCCAAGCAGCTCCCGGAACTTCAAGATGCCTCTCGGCACCCGAGTGTCTTCCCAATCTCCGGCTTGTATTCAGATATGGTCTCTCCACCCAAGTGAAGGGGCCAGTCCCGACACCGCTGCTGAGGATCGAGGTGCAGTTCGTTGCGAGATGGTCCTCTGTGTTGATTGCGGTCCGGCGTTGTGCTTAAAGTGGTGCCCCCTACCATCAAACGACCCAGTGAGTAGAACAATAGAATCGGGTAATGATTGCTGTTGATGTTCATACAGGAACACGAGGATATTTCGTCGTCGACTCGGCTGCGCAAACTCGGCATTTTGGGTGCCGTCTTCGCGGATGGCTCCCTACAATTCTTCGGGGTCCCAAATCCAGAAGACCTCCGAAAGACAGAGCTATACACAGCATCCGGATCAAGTGTAGGATCCTTGCCTGTATTTGGTTGGTATCGGAGAAGCGGCACTCGCTCGACGCTAACCATCTTGCCATTCTTGCCATGCCAGTTCGCATGAAAAAACCCCTTCTCAGGATCAACCTAGAGGAGTCTCCCATATGGTCATTCGACTGGGCTAATGGAGAGACCGTAACTGTGGGCACGACTGGCGGTAAGGAATGGTTGTACCGCGGTCGCGTTCATCGCTCACCTGGTTCCTCCTTAGGGACTGTTCTTGTCTACCACGTCAAGGATCACATATCCTCACAGATAACAGAGCGTAATATCCTTTTGACCGCATCGTAGTCTGTCATTCCTGCCTAACTTAGTATTGAGCAGCGCTCCTCCCCTCTTTCGCCAAGCCCGTTCACCAATCTGGCATACGTTCGTTAGCGTGGGTCAGGGCTCCACCTTCAGATTCGCTCGGCCAATTCGTGCCAACTGAAGACCCTACAATGATATGTTCCGTTGGCTATGATGGAGAGATTTTCATGACCGACACGCGGGATCAGAGTTCTACTTCCATGGGCCGGTATCGGGGTGGGGTTTGTCCGGCCGGAAAGCCGTCGATCGTCACTGACTTTTGTCTCGTAGATGTGATCAACACTGTCACCTTTTCGTCATGGGCTGGAGGATGCATCATCCCCGAATCCGACTCGGTCAAGTGGTTCAACTACAGTCCAGCCGTGTTTGGCAGAGGCCGTCACATTTTCAGCACTACGGGCCCAATATGGGTTAGTAGCGCTCCCAAAGAGATGCCTCTTTTGACCCTTTACACAGCGCTAATTGACTCTTCGAAAGGATGTCTCGGCGTCCGATTTTCATCCATTTGTGGCGGTCGCAGCGTCAGACGGCGCACTTAGGATCAGCAACATGCTCCGCGTGTCGAGGAAGGGTTACAGCACGGTTAGTGCGGGAGTTTCCATAATCATCGAGCGCCTTGTCTCAGGGCTTTCCCCTTTTTTTCAGCCAAAGTTTATTTACAAGATTTACCAAATGGAACACAACAAGAAAACTGGGGAGTATCGGATGCTAGAGCGCTTCCACGCTACGGCAAGACCCTTCCTTGGAACGCGTCTCACTCCGTCTTCTGACGTTCATAACCGCTGTTCTTACAGGGCCCCGACCATCTTCGCGCGAGCCAACCCCAGCCTACTCCTAAGGGCAAGGGCAAGAAGCAAAAGAAGGTGGCAGAGCCAGAAGCGGAAAGCAAAAGCTCGTCGAGCAGCACTTGGCCGCCCGAGGCTGGGATCCTGTGCGCCTCATGGAACCCAAATGGCTTGACCAAGTGTCAGTTGCTCGCTAGTGCCACTGCGAGCGGGCTTTGCCGGATTGATAACTTATGGAGCTTAAAGAAGGAGCAAAAGGTTGGTCCTGGCAGGAAGGGGAAAGGGAAGGAAAAGAAATGTCAGGGGGAGGAGATGGAAGTGGACGAGGAATAGGCAAGGCTTGGGCTGACCGCAGATCTTTGTCTCGGTGCCTGTCTCACACCCCCGTTAATTAAGTCGATCCATTAACCATTAGATCGTGCTCAGTCCCTTGAGTTCAGCCAGCACCCGTAGTCAATCAAGGCTATACTATTCCTTGTCGTATGGAACAATTATATAAAACAAACTGCGGAATGAGTGAAGAGTGGGGAGTGTGAAACGAAGTGGTATGATACATATCGTGCGAGAGGATGCAACTGGAACACCTGAGACCCCGACCTAAAGCCCAAAAGGAAAGTGAGACGAGAAGAAACGAAACCACAACAAGTCCAGAAAAGTAGGAGATGTGAGGTTGGACTCCAAGTAGATACATATGTGGCTTGAAATAGGAGCGTGCTTAAAAATCATAACTTAATCTCTGTCGCAGCAAATTCAGGGGGAGCTTTTCGTCATTTTGGCGCGTCGAAGTCGAGCCGAGATGTTGGAGGTGGTGGTTCCGAGTTTCTTCGCGAGCGCACGGAAGTGGCCGTCGAGCCCGATATTGACGGTGCATCCTTCTGAGGGGGGGGGGGGAATTCCATGGTCGTCAATCAGTTTGCCCCGGGTCCATAGAGAAACAGTCGACTGTGTGCCACCAACTCACCTCCTCCCAACGATCCAGATCGATTCGCAAGTCGCTTTGGCTCGTCCCCACTATTGGGACTCCCGTTATGGAAATCCGGGCTTGAAGTTGATCACCAGCTCCGCCGACTCGCTCGTCGACCATTCCCATCGAAGCGTTGGGAGCGAACGATGGGCCTGTTGTTGGGGCATAGAGTACGGTAGTACGACGGGTGTCCTATACGGGCCGACCGGGGGTGGGGGGTGGTAACGGCATTAGCAAATAGCGCAATCGGAAAGGAGCAAACGGAGGGCGCTGGAGAACAGGGTCGGGGTGACTTACCGTCGGACGTTGTACGCTGTATGGACCCGTTACAGCGGTATTGGAGAACTCGAAGCTTGTGCCGACGCAGCTTTCGTCGTCATCGTTGGGCTTGTTGAACTTCTTGCGGATCCTTCGGCGGCTAAAGACAATACGGAGCAAACGAAAGGGGATGTCAGCCCGGGCGTGAATAACGGCATGGGTATGGAGGTGCGACTCACGCGTTGAGCGTGAACATCAACGAGCATATGTAAAACCGAGGAGTCATGATATTGAACCAAGTGAAGATGATGTTCTTGGCCCCCTTTGCACGACCGAACGCGCGTCAGTTGAGATTACTTCGTTTGCCAGCATGGAAATCCCGGGGGGCAAAGCCTCCCTGGGCAAAAGGAACTCACCAGCCCCAAGAAGAACGACATGTTCAAAATCGCGCAGATGGCAGGAGGCACAGCCGCTTCGATGGTCATGTTACGTAACCGTCGCAGCACGTCGTCCGTGTTAGGGCTGAACATCTCTCCCCGTCCACCGGGACTGCTGAGTTTCAGTAACGTAAGGGTGGTAATGGTTAGGTCGGTGACTGAAGAGATCCCCAAGTAGGTGAGCAGGTCATGTCTAAGGAGAGGGGCAAATGTGAAGGGACCTACAGAGGTTGATAACGAGGGCGGGGATCGCTGCGCGGTGGGCGGAAAACCATTAGACATCACAATCCACATTCGATCCCCAGCGGAAAGGGCACAAAAGAAAAAATAGACGCTCACTGAATAGCTTATCCAATTTGAAATTGTAGGGATCTATCGCCAACGCCACACCCACCATAGTAAACATCGCCACACTGGCCAACATGGCTACGCGCGGATAGAACGCCATGAAAATTCCGAAAGGGGGGATAAAAGGGTATCATTAAAGCTGGTTTCGAGCGTGAAGAGAGGGTACGTACCGAGGAGGAGGCCGGCGAAGATGAGCTTACTCCGGCGGTACAATGTGTAACACCGGTGCGCGAAAAAGAGCTGGGCGGTGAAGACAAGGACTTGTGCGATGATCGGCTCGGACCACACTGGCCAAGGCACTGCGACAACGACTCTAGGAACGAGACTGGTAAGCAGGGCGAGCAAGCTGGTTTCACAAGGAACGCTCACCTCCAGTCGCCGTAGCTAGTGTAACAAGTGAAGCGCTCGTTCAGCGGTTCGCCTTAGGACAACAAAATTTCTAACACCAGACTCACTGGGCAACAAACCAGTCCCATGCTTCCAGTTCAACGACGACCCACTGAGCTCTGTGCCAAGGCAGGTTTGCGTCAGCCCATTGGTTGCTCGGTTACTGGAGGCGAACCCCGGGGTTTACTAACATTGACAGCACGATGCAGGCTATCACCAACGTAAAAAGACCGAAGGACTCGTATCCAAAGGTCGCAAAGTACCTCCACAGTTGAACCGTAAAGATGCCCTGGGGGTGGGGAGACCCGTTCCTGGTGAGCGCCAAAAGCAACATCGGATCAGACCGGGAAACAACGCGTGTCATACCATCATGAAAGTCAGGCCAACGAGGGCCATTAACCTGTGCAGAAAAGATAAGGTGATGAGTGGTGAAAACGCTCAAGAAGTGGTTGAAGCGGTGGAGGAGGACTGACCACGGGCCCAAGACACCACTGGGATCCTTCTGAGCGTGCGCGATGGCATGTTCAATGGCCTTTGGGCCTTTGCCTATTACTGGTTTGATCATCGCTCGCTACGGCGGCGAGCGAGGTTTGGGGGGAGACAACTGCAGCTCGAAAATGGAGAGAAAGGCCCCGGTTTCGGAGGGTTAACGTATTTAACAAGCACTGAGACAATTTGCTCGGTCGATCCGGGTGAGTGGTAGGAGCAAGAAGGAGGTCGAGGAATCTTGTGGTCGTGAGGTGAGGAGAGAAATCGAAAGAGGTTTTACATGCAGCAACGAGGTCTCTGAGGGAAAGGGGTGGCTGGGAAGGATAAAACCATGTGGTCGGGTAATTTAGTGTTGTGGCCAAGTCGGAGGATGCACCGGAGTGATTGCGATTACGATTGGTCACCCGTCTCCTGTTCCTGCCTAGGGTCATCACCCTTGCAACTATATTTGGATGCACAGCTTTTTGTGTGGTAGACAAAGCACGACATCGCCGTAGTCATTTTTTATCGCACGGCTGCTAACCACAACGTTTCTGACGGAGTATGGATTGGCTGAAAAGGCTTGAAACTTTGTTTGCGGTGAAAGGCACGTTTTGCTGTTGTTTGGACATGTTAGGTGCGGTGTTCGCGCGGCCGGCCCCGAAGACCCCGCAAATCCCAAATCAAAGTTTCGTTGCTTCAGCCCAGCCAGCCCATCCCCAACCCACTCATGCCGTCCGCGCAGATCCTCTTGCCGCCGGAGTTACTTCGTCTGTTCCGATCCATTGCCTTGGTCTTATTGCTTCGAATGTGGTTAAAAAGCTGCCTTAAAAAAGTGCGAAAAAGACTCTCGGCTTGCTGGTCTTGGCATCGTACTATAACGGGCTTCCCGGCAACCCTACGTTTCCCAGATGCGCTAGCCTCCACATGTGCATCTCAAGTTCTCGTGCAAGGGGCAACCACCCAATACAAAAAGCAACACACGGTAAAAATACAATTCAAAAGCTCGGCTTGTAGAATTGAGCGCTTGTGGCAGCTGATATGCAGCGCTCCGGGAGGTCCCTCTGTTCCGGGACATTTAGCCTCGCAACTGGCTCTTTCATTTCTCCCTCAACTCAATTATCCGTCTGGCGCAGAAGCAGTGGAATGATTACACAAATGTACAAATGATAGCTAGCTATAGATTAAGACCTTCCTTGCATAGACCTAATTCACGACACCAGTCAAACTCTCTCTTCATCTCTATGAAGCCTCCTATATATAGCATTACACGTAAAGCCTCGCCGGAGGCTCTGAATTTCTCCGGGGTCGCCGAGGGACGACTCCCCATGCCGATTCCGGCTCCGGATTTTGCCCCTGCAAGAATAGAGGCGGCGAATTAGCTTCTATTTTCAATCCACAGCGCGGACTTTTCGCCGGCTCACCTCATGCCGATCCAAATCAACTTTCTGCCTAAACGCACTCGCTCGGGTGGTGGTAATTTCGTGCCGGAGCAACTCACGCCGTCCTGACATTTCACGATCCGTGGTGGCTTGTTCTGCGGTGATCGCCGTCGAATTGCCGGCAATGTGCGCAGGTCTAGACAAGTTGGAGACCAGGACCGTGGCGCGCTCGGGGTCCTACATTCATTCGACGACGACGGCGATGCGCGCGCAGTTAGCATTCGTCCTAGCACGACGGGCGAAGGAGAAGGCTGCGGTCGATCGCAAGGAGCGAAATGAACGGACAAGGTGCTCCGTCCTGCCTGCGATGTGTGTTGAAAAAGGGACTTACGGCATATCCAGGTTTCTCATTCGACCTTGGGACTTTCGCGAACTCAAACCCTGTGCTGAGCGTTTCAGCGGCCTCGCTATCCTGGTTTGCAGGAGAGTTGAGCTTCTGGCGGATCGCCACTCGACTAGTCCGAGACGGGGGTAGAGCCGTTTCCGAAGGACGGTCAGGTCGGTGAGCGTTTCCCTACTACGACGGTGCAGCGTTGGGAAGCTTCGGACTCACGAGTTCAAAGTAAACATCAACGACCATACGTAAAGCCTAGGCGTCATATACCCGAACCATTGGTAAGCGAATGCTCTCTACACGCCACCGCAATAATAAACGCCGATTTTGGTTAGCGAGCTCAGTCCTCAAACCGGTTTCTGGGTATTGGCTAATGTAGGTCCGTGGAGCCTCAGAGAGAAATAAAAGATTTGTATTTACCGGTTTCAAACATAGGGCAATGTTAATGATCGCGCAAACCGCTGGAGGGACGGTCGCCTCGATGGTGACGTTCCGAAGCCGCCGAAGAACGTCGTCTGTCCTCGGACTGAAAGTCTCTCCGTCGCGTAACCCCAATTTCCACAACGTAAGGATTGTGATTGTGACGTCCGTTACTAGGGGGCATAGATGGCATAATACATCTCAGATTAGTTCAAATTTCCTCTTTCGTTTCCAGGAGGACCGGAGGGGGGGAGGACGGGAACTCACCGAGGTTGACGCAGAGCGCAGCCGTCACTAGGATGGGAAAAAGGCCACATTGTTGTTTAATTGCAAGGACTCAATGCGTGCGAGTATAGTCATGCACTCAACTGAGATTCGTGAGGAATGGTATGTAGTATGGATCAATGGCCAGAACGGTGCTGAGCACCATGAACAGAACCAAACTCGCCAGCATCCCTGAACGGTAGTACCGTTTCCGTGGACGATGTTTAGTCCAACTTTAGTCTAAAAATATATCGTCCGGAAGGGGTTATCGCTCACCACTCATCACGCCAGCGAACACAAATTTGCTTCGATTGTAGAGAACGTAGCATCGGTGCGCGAAAAAGATTTGGGGGATGAACACGGTGAGTCGCGTGATAATTTCCATCGCAGGGAAGTGCCAGGGGACCATAGCGTAGCGTCTGAAAATAGCGCAGCCGGAGTGGGATGGGATATTAGGACCCCAGAGTGTGAAGACAATCAGGTACCTCGGGCTCACCTCCAGTCACCGTAACTGCACAGTAACAAGTTGAACAGGTTCGCAAGAGTCAGGCGGACATTTTACATCGGAGAAAATGCACAAGGAATACTTCTACTGACCCCACGACGAACCAATCCCAAGTCCCAAGGATGAGTATCACCCACTGGGCGCTGCGAGAGCGAAGGCGAAAGTACGTAAGTTCATAATGCAAAGCCCACGCTATAATCAGGAAACCACTCAATATCTGACATTACTTACACGGACAAGATAATGCAAGACACCACGAGCGCAAACAGGCGCAACGACTCGAAGCCAAATGTAGAGAAGTACTTCGTCGATTGAACCGTGGTGACGCCCTGTTCGAGTTGGATTTTACGAATTCGAGTATGTTTCAGAATTGGTGAGTCGCGCTGAGAGACGGAACTGAATGGATCTTGAGTTTGGAAGGTGACGTACCAGCATGAACGTGGTGCCAACGAGAGCCATAAGCCTGTACGACAAAGATAAGGAACCGAAGGATTGCAGGCACTCAGCGGAACAGAGAAGCCCGAGGAACGCCAAGCAACCATACCAGGGCCCGAAGCAACCGGATGGGTCGCTCTTTACGAATTCTATGCCGATCTCCACCGCGAAGGGCGGCCTCCCGACGACCGGTTTGATCATCTTGTTGCTTGCTGGATCGAAAAGTTGGGGGTGGCACAAGAAGTTGGAGAGGGGAAGGTCAAGGACAAAAAAAGACCAATCCAACAAAAGATTGTGACACCAAGAAGGAGAGTCCGCAGCCACTAAATTGAAAGTAATGCGAAACGCGTGATCCGAATTTGAACGCCACAATCACGATCGGAGGAGGTGCCCCGCAGTCACGGTCGCCGTAGTAACGTCGAGAGCAAACCAATGAAAGGAAAACGGAGGTTGGGTGGCAATGACGAACGATGAAAGAGTGGGCAGAAAGCGCGATTATACTGAACCAACTTCAACCTCGCTGGCGGGGGCTTGGAGGCCACTCGTGCATCACCAAGAGAGCCTCGACCCTGATAGAAGACGTACGATAAGCTTCGGGTCCGCCGAATGCCCCTGGCCTCTCCTACTTGATCTGAAGACGACAGAGCAGCATGCACGCTCGACGCATACATAGCGCTAGGCGCCAGTGATCTCGCATCGTCGAACCTGCCCTGAATCGATTGGTCACTGACACCCGGTTCAAGCGTAAAAACCTCGTTTTCGAAGCTCGACGTACGACAACTACCTCTTGAACGAAAGACTCGTGTTGTAGTTTGATTTTGGAAGTAATGTCTTGGTAGATAGCTTCAGGTCCGAGAGACAAATGACCAACGTTTCACACCTGCCCACGAGGACCAAGGTAGGAGGACCCCAGGACCCAGAAAACGGTAAGGAGAACCTCGAATTCATGTGGTGGTTGTAAGAGCCAAGCCTAAGTAGTGCAGGACTTACGCCACTCCCATAAGGCTGCGAATGGTTCAGCGACCGTTGTTTGAGGGAAAGGATATTAGGGGCTTCTGGATATTATACTTTTGTGGCGTGTCGGGATCAGGGCCTCGTGAGCTCCACATTCGATCGGAAGCGTTGTCACCCGGAAAGGGTTAGCTCCACAATCCCGATGTTCTCGGATAGACGGCAATCGCGTTGCAATTGAGAACCGAATTGGGTTGGTTCCCAATTCAAAAACACTGTTGGGCCGTATCGATGCCCGAGACAACATGCACTAGAAGGCAATACGAGTCTGTAGGAGTTGCGAGACTGTTTCAGATGGCGTCGGAAGAAAAGAAAAGTGACGGTTTCTTTGCGAGGCGTCACCTCCGTAGCTAGTCTCCTTTCTACTCTTCCGACAGGAGCTTGGCAGTCCCAATAAACCTTTCCCCGGGTCTGCCATGGTCCCGGTACAGTCATTCACCCTGCTGTACAATCAAGAAGTGGATAAACAACTCCGGAAATACATGCAGGGCATTTTACCGTGTCGTCCTTTCCCTATCAAGTTCGGAGTGATGGAAAGATAGTGTCCTGGCCACTGCCCATCCGGGGCCGGTTCTGACCACCGGCCCGCCTCTTGTTCACTCAGCCCACCGACTCCATCGTCGACCGCTTTCCTTCCACGTTAACCCTGTGGCGCCGGCGCCAGATCATCCTCTTAGGAGCATCACCTTGGACGTGAGACATGGACTAAAGCCGGGAAACCATCTCGGCCGGATTGGTTCGAATAGCCAATTTGCCCCACGGCTAAGGGACTGAGAATAAACCCCAGGTACAATATCCTAACCTGTCCTCCATCTCCTAGAGACTGTAATCTCGACATATTGAATTCTATGGTCCGTGATCACCGAACTGATAACAAGTAATACAAGCATACGGTGATAAACCCATTATACGAAAGAAGTACAATTGAAGTGGCCCGGAACAACCGTGAAAGATTGTGGGCCTGCTCGTCGCACTCGTCCTACTCATCTCCTTCCGAATGGGTTCCCCGAATATCGCGCGGGAGATGTTAGCACAGGTTCCGAGTTCCTTCTGGCATGCCGAGCTGCAGCTTCTGATCGCTCCTTCAGCTCGGAGTCTGACTGTAGCTGGGGATGGTAAGTAGCACTCCTGTTGTTAGCTGTTATCTGTTCATAAAAAATCCTAGAAGCCGTGAGCTCACATCAGAATGATCCAGGTCGAACTCCCCCCTATTCTTCGTGGCCTCGGAGTTAGAATTGATGGTATCTCTGGAATGTAGCATCTCATCCTGGACATCCCGTTTGGCGCTCTCCTCGTCGGTCATCCCAGTGGAAGTACCCGAAAACTGTGGTGGCCGAGACAAGGCAGAGAGGACAAACGTAGGACGATCTGGGCCTGCTTCCTATTGGTCCGAAGAGATATTGGTTAACGTTCCCCTTCGGCGTGGCGGGATTGAGAAGGCAAAGCGTACGTACGGCCCGTTTAGATTTGCGGTTCAACCTCGAGAACCTTGCAAACTCGAATCCAGTGCTGAGCACTTCGCCTCTGTCCTCGTTCTCGTTTGGAGAGTTGAACTGCTCCCGGATGGCTGCTCGGCTGGGGGATGGGATACGTAATCATGGTTTAGAAATCCGACATCGCATCGAAGATCGGCGAGGGGATGACGTTCGGCGGGAAAGGGCCAGCTGATAAGTTCTTTCGCATCAGAGTCTAACAAATGCTGAGCTCACTCACGAGTTCAGGGTAAACATCAACGACCAAACATAGAGCTTAGGGGCCATGAGTCCGAACCAGTGATACGTGAAATTCCGCTACGGAGCGCAAAGTCGTAAACAAGGGCTTGTTAGCTCGCGAAGTTTGGTCTTTCTTTACGACTGGGTCAAAATAATGATGTAGGCGGACTGCTCACCCATCTGAAACAAAGGACAAAGTTAAAAAAAGCGGCGATAGCTGGAGGGGCCGCCGCTTCGATGGTGACGTTACGGAGCCTTTGCAGGATGTCGTCCGTATTTGGGCTAAAACTTTTCCCGTGACGTCCCAGCTTCCACAAGGTGAGGACCGTGATTAAGAGGTCGGTCGCTAGAGCGCCCCGGAGCAATCGTCAGTGTGCCGCACATTTCCCGTGGAGATATCAGCAACCTTACCGAGGCTAATACAAAGTGCAGGAACCACTAAAAATCATCCTCTGGTTAGTGAGCTAGTAATTGCATCAAACCGGTTGGACACCCACTAAACCCCTCCAGCAACGGCACGTTATAAGGGTCGATCGCCTCAACCGCGCTGACCAGCGCGAACAAAACCAAACTAGCCAACATCCCTTAATAGCGTGAGCGGGCCCGAACAAAAGTGTTAATTAGGACAGTCCAGAATTGAATTTCCCAGGGATTGGGGTTTCGGGAGTGCGATTCAACTCACCAACGAGAACACAGGCGAGCACGACTCGATTTCGATCATACAGAGCGTAACATCGTTGTGCAAAGAAGATTTGAGCGACAAAAACGGTCAGGCGTGTGATGATTTCTACGGCCCATATATTCCAGGGGACCATGACGAATCGGCTACGAGGAGGAATCCAAAGAAAGTCAGAACTGGTATCAAGACGCCCTGTGGGCAGTCGCTGCGACGGACGTACGTCCAATCGCCGTAGCTGCAACCACAAAATCAAAGAATTAAAGAGAGGGTTAGGGCTTTAAGATAGGAGAAAATATGGGAAGGAGACCACTGACTGGATAATAAACCAGTCCCAGGTAGCCATGATGATCACGATACATTGAAGTCTTCAGAAAGAGCAGCCAAAGTTGGGTGCGCCAGGCGAGATCCACATCATGGTCAAGATCACGCGACGTCAAGTAGCTGCACTACCCACATGGAAAGGATCATGCAAGATACCACGATCATAAATATACGCGGCGACTCGTAGCCAAATGTGGAGAAATATTTCGTAGTCTGGGTCACCAGGATTCCCTGCTCGGAGTGCAACGCAAGTTACGTAAATCAAAATCGTGCGCAGATCGATATAGACGGGCCTGGGAGCAGCAACGTACCAGCATGAACGAGGTGCCAACGAGAGCCATAAGCCTGTATGCACCAAAATGATAAGCAGTCTGTGGCATCAAGATTTTGAGCAGGCTGAAAATAGAAAATGATCGTACCAAGGTCCAAAGGTTCCACTTGGGTTGCTCTTCATAAGTTCGGCACCGTACGCGATTGCTTCGGGCGGTCTTCCAATGACTGGTTTGATCATCTTGTCGGTGGAGGGATGGTTTTAGAAGAGAGAAGAGAGGAGGCTGTACGCAAATCCAAAGAGGAACAAAGCAACTTGGTGGCCCGGAACTAAGCTGTGGCCAGGACCGCTGAGCCGAATCGACGCCAAGTCTCAACGGTGATAGGTGCCGGGTAATCGCCAGCTAGGCAAATGACAGCGCCCGCCAGAGGGAATATATATGTCTGAACGACGGATGAGTGAAGGGCGGCGGAGGCGGAATTCGAAAGAGAGGCGAACGACAAAACCCACCTAAAAGCCTGTCCAGGGGCTTGGTTCTTTGGTTGCCGTATACCAAGCTCGCCGAGGAGCCCCTCGACCCTGAGAGAACTTTGCAACCTCGGACCCGCGCATCAAGTGTCCCCTGACCTTCGAACACGCGCACATGCCAAAGCGTGGCGGTCCTCACACGGCGCGATGGGCTTACCAATATTATATACTAAGGTTTATCATGGACTCGGTATTAAGATAGACGCCCACTAAATGAAACCGCAATGACGTTTCTATGCACTCTTACCCAGAAGTCGATTTTGGCTTGGTTTGGAAGCCAAATGTATTACCGGGTCGATCCGAAAACGGAAGAACTCCGCAGCATAACCAAGGATGCCATTGGCGGACGGGGCCTCCGAGGATCGCTCCCCTCGAGGAATTCAATTTCAATTTTTTAAAATCAACTTACGTA
>WSTY01000198.1:0-26941 GCA_019633465.1 Tulasnella sp. 417
GGAGATGGAAGCCTTTTTGGACGTGTCGGATGCCCGGTAAATCTGCTATGCCTAAGTTCACAGTTGCTCTCACTAAGATCAAATTTCATCCCCATAGATTCGTTACTGGAGATGCTCACTTTACCTTTGAGCAGTGGGCGGGAGCCCTCGCCGTCGCGAATCGGCTCGTCGTTCCCCAGATCCGCCAATACGTTATCCACCGACTACAAAATGCCCTAAGCAGTTTGGACCCCTTCGACTGCATCGACACTGCTCTCAGATATCATGTAGAGCAGTGGCTTTTTCAGCCTGTCTTGAGGATCTGCGAACGACAAGAACCTCTCTCGCCGGCTGAAATCCTTCGTTTGGGCCCAGAACGCTCGAGCTCCGTCTGTCGGGTGCGAGAAAAGCTCCTTGCGCACAGGAATCACTTGGAGATGACCTGGGCTCGTGATAAATGGCCTCAAAGGGTGCAGACACGCCCTAAGGTTTGCTATATTTCTGTGCCAAAACCAAACTGGGTGGAGATGTCAGAAACCGTTGGGGTGGCCCTCGCGACGGAAGCCAAGCGATTAATCGAGCTTGAGCCGGTCTTGACCAAACCTACCTTCGAGGGTGTTGCACCTAGTGCTCGGCCAAGCAAGGACCCTATTCCGAACGGTGTGCCTCACCCGAAATACTGGCAAGCCGATTCCCGAGTTCTGAAGGTGACTTGCTCAACAATTACTCCGTTATCTTCTACTCATCATTTTTTTTTTCAAATTTACTTTAGGTTAGCGGCTGTCTCTACCAGCTACCCATCACATATTTCGACCACTCAGCGCTGCTTGGGGGCGCTCCGACTGAACCTTCAGCGCGCCCTTGCGATCCTATTACCCTCCCCCAGGACATCGCAGTTTCGGACTGGGATTTTTTCCTGGAGATTGTCACAGCGCGGTAAGTCCCCGAAATTTCTCAAGCGGAAATAGTGCACGTAATAGAAGCCCGGCTGATTCCCAAACCGAAAGCCCCTTCGACGAGCCCGGACTCAGTCTCCCTTTCACTTCTTGGGCTACGGGACTCCGACTCGCAAGCCGATTCAAAGTTGAAAGTGCACGGAAATACATCCTTCAGACGATCCGATCCGACTACCCGGCAGAAGACTCAATCGACCTACTGGAAGCAATCAAGATAGGAGGCCCCGCACAGCCTGACTGGGTCCAATATCTCCATGCAAAACTATCTCAACGACCTAGCTCGCTAACCTCACAAGAGATACGTCGGATCGGCGAAGATGCTACTGCAGAGGTCTTGAAACTGAGGGACACGTATCTACTTACGAAAGGGGTTTCATCCGGCCTCTGAGTTCAAGTACCTGAACGCATTCTAGACGATCTTCGCCCCCAAAATCCGTCCGCTTGGGTTAGCTCCATCCATTTTATATGAAATATGGTTGCTGATGTACATAGTGTGGCGTCAAAATCGTACTTTCCAGACTTCCTTTCCATTCCCATGTGCACCGACATGAGCCTTGGTAGGCAAGCAACGCTTCTCGGAGACGAGCTTCACGGCGGCCGACCTCTTTCAGACTGTCCGACGGTTTTGATTGACCTCCGCGATCGCCGATATCGATGTGATTGAAGATGTGTTGTGCTTGTGGGTAGGAAAATTCAGCTTCGGTCTATTTGGATTTGTGGATGCAAACCCTCTCTCGGTCCACATAACGCTTTAGCTCGACCTCCACCGTCTCGGATGTTGACGTGGATGAAAACTGCGTGCTCGTAGGATGATTTGGCCTCGGCATATTTGGATTGAAGACGATAGACCTCTCCAAGGCAGCACAAAGCCTTTGATCGACCCCTACCATCGTCAATGGTAGCATATATATGTGATGCTCTTCGGTAGGACAATTCGGCCTCGGTGTATTTGGATTGATGGCGGTAGATTTCCCCAAGACGGTACGACGCATTTGCTCGGCCTCTGCCGTAATCAATGGAAGTGTACATGACGAGAGCTTGCTCGTAAAACGATTCTGCTTTGGCGTATTTGGATTGACGGGAGTATATGTCTCCTAAATTGTAGTACACATTCCCCTGACTCACGCCATCGCCGATGCTGGTGTAGATGTTTAGAGAATGCCGGTAAGATGATTCGGCTTGGACGTATTTGGATTGACGGCAATAGAGTTCTCCCAAGCTGTAACAGGCGTTTGCTCGACCTCGGCCATCTCCAGTGCGAGCGTAGATGCCTAATGCTTGACGGAAAGACGATTCGGCCTCGCTGTACTTGGATTGATAGCGGTAGACCTCTCCAATGCCGCAAAACACTCTGGCTTCGCCTCTAGCATCGCTAATGCTATTGTAGATTTCGAGTGCTTCCTGGAGAGATGATAAGGCATCGGTGTACTTGGATTGATAGCGGTAGACCTCTCCTAGGCCGCACAGCGCTTTTGCTTGACCTCCACCGTCGCTGGTGGCAGTATAGATGTGTCTCGCTTGTTGGTAGCACGATTTGGCCGTCCAATATGCAGACGCAGAGCAGTAGACCGCTCCTAGACCGCACAGCGTTTTCCCTCGACCAACGTCATTATCGGTACGAGTATATATGGATAGTGCTCGTCGATAAGACGATTCGGCCTTGGTGTATTTGGATTGATATCGGTAGGCCTCCCCCAGACCATACGACGCTTCTGCGAGACCTCCAACATCGCCAATTGTATCACAAATTACTAGGGCTTGCTGACAGCAGGATTCTGCCTCGGCATATTTGGATTGATGGTGGTAGGCTTCCCTCAACCCATACAGCGCTTTTGCTCGACCTCCATCATCGCCGATTTTAGTGTGGATATCTAGTGCCTGCCTGTATGGTAATTCGGCTTCAGTGTATTTGAATTGGTGGAGGTAGACCTCCCCCAAGCAGCTCAGAGCATTTGCTTGATCCACATCATTGCCGATGCGGGCGTAAACATTGCATGCCTCGGCGTAATACGACTCGGCCTCAGTGTATTTGGACTGATGGGAAGAGATCTCTCCCAGGCGGTACATTGCATTCACTTGACCTTGTGCATTGCCGATACGAGTATTGATCTCCAACGCTTGAATAAGAAGTGGTTCTGCTTCCGCGTGTTTCGATTGAGCGCAATGAACATCCCCGAGCCCCAACAATGCACTGGCTCGCCCTGCGTTATCTCCGATGCGGGTATATATGCTGTGCCCTCGGGTCAAGAATTTCTCTGCTTCTAAAAATTGCGATTTGAGAAGGTATACACTTCCTAGGCCTAGGAGTGCGTCGGCGCGACCCTGCTCATCACCAATGCAAGTGTATATCTTTTGCGCCTCCATGAACAATTCTTCGGCCATACTATAGCCCTTCCATCTGGTCTGGTAGAGATGGCCCAGTCCACACAACGTGCGCGCCTGACCTTGGGCATTCCCAAGGCCATCATAAATTGCTTTTGCCCAAATGAAAGAATCCTCAGCTTCGGCGAGCTTGGATTGACGATGATAGATACGCCCCAGTCCTCGGAGTGCATTTGCTCGACCCAGATCATCACCGAGGCTACCATAGGTGTCTTTCGCTCGGGTATAAAACCCCTCGGCCTCGGCGTATTTACCCTGAGTGGTGGAGACATTCCCAAGCCAATATGCGGCTTCTGCGCTCTGGATTCGATCCTCTTTGCTGGTCGCAACAAGGAGTACTTGCCGGAAGAGGGACGCGGCATCTTCGTAGCGAGAGCGCCCGTAATGCATGCAACCCAGCTGCAGCAGAAGCCGACTGGTTCCAACTTTGGAGCCTGAGAGAGCCCCACCTAATGGTGGTAGTGATGGCTAAGAGACGGGGCGTTAGCAATTGCCTTACACAGTGACCGCCAGGCTCACCACCCATTTAACCTCGTCGCAAATCCGGAATATACTGGGTCTACATCTAGGATCAAATGCCCAACAATCTGTCATCAGACTGCAAAGCCTGACGATTTGCGATAGCCGTTCATCTTCGCAGGCGGATGGAACCTCGCCTTGAACCACCCGTAATGTGATGGCCGTTCCTGAATCGAGTTCGGGAAATGGGAGCTTCTCCGTCATGACCTATTGCACAGACCATCATCGGGAATCAACCACCCTGCCCAGAGTTCTAACGTTCTCAAAGCGCTTACCTCCCAACACACCCATCCAGCTGACCAAATATCACTTGGTAACCCCGAGTGATTCCCACTAACGACCTCGGGAGAGGCCCAACGAAGTGACCAAGCAGGGCCCGTTAAGGTTAGTTGATTGCCAGTTGCAAATATCTGTATCCTGGAGCAATCGTCTTGAGGAGTCGGGGTGCTCTTCCCTCCCTGGCCCTTCCCTTTTCCTGTGTCCTTCCCTGTCAACCCTCTAATAGCACGCGCTGAGCCAAAATCGGTAATTATGGCGCGGTATGAAAAATTAACGAGAATGTTAAGCTATTTTGTCACTGAGATTAGATATGAGGTGATCGCTGGGTCTAGATCAAATCACGCACCGATTTGAGGTCCCCGTGGCATATAGGTGGTTGGCGGGTATGCAGATACTTAACACCTTCAAAGGTATCTTGGATCTTTAATAGTGAATTAGTGGGCTCCACAAGTCTTCTTGACGCCAGATTTCACTTACGAGGGAAATGCGTTCGGGAATTTCCCACTTTCCCGCGGCAAGAAATTCACTGAGGTTCCCGTTCGGCTCCCAGGACAAAACTATCCAAGCTTGCCCATTCTCAAAGTCTTCGACAAACCCAATTAATTGGACGATGTTCTCGTGATCCAGCTGAGCCATTAGTTCGACCTCATGGGTAAATTCCTAGGTGCGTAGGAATAAGCCCTCAAGGATACGTGCGGAAGCTGATCTTTCCCTTACGTTCGAGAAAAGGCGCATGTCCACACCCCGGTGATATGCGAGTTTTTTTACTGCTACCTGCCTCTTCTGACTCCAGATTTTCCGCCGAAATGTCGCCTGCGCTACCTCAGCTTTGCCTCCTCGTTTCTGTGGTCCTGACAAAGTCATTCTAATTGCGCTAGACTGGATTCGAAAGCTCGACAGATTGCTGAGCCTCTCCAGCTTCACGTAGCGACATGTTGTCAATCATTTGAAACATCGGAGACGCAATGGGTCTGTCTTACGGCAGAGAGCTTCTTTGGCTTTGCTTCACCAACGACCGCCCGTGAACCAGTTTGATTGATGTTGGGACGTTCACCTCCCGCAGCTATTTTATCACTGGATGGAGTCTGGGGTTGAGAAGTTGGAGTATAGGGAGGTTGGTTGTTAAACTGTTCTGGGAGGTTTGAGGTAAGGATTAACATCGTATCAGTGTGTGGAGGGATTTAGAGTCGACGGTGTTAGTACAAGGTGGGGAGCTAGACTCGTGGAAATTGGCAGTAGGGAAGGCTGTGTAAAGAAAGAGGAAGGTGGTCGACCCGAGCAAGGAGTACACCCGGCCCGATATATAAGTTGGCAATGGCTACTCTCTTGTCCTGCGTCGGCGCTTATGGTGCTGCGGTGGATTTTCCCATGAGATCAACAGCCCGATTGCCGAGTATAATTGGCTCGGTTATTCTTCTCCAAAAGCGAAAATTGCGACAGAGCCGGTGTCTCAAGGGAGTGGCCGGGACTTGCACCCCGCATATGAAGGTACTGACGACGCCGCGAGGTGCTGCAGCCGACGACTCATCCTCCTTAGTTCCCTCAAACAGTGATGAATTATTCTCGGTAGCTAGTCTATTCGTAGATTATTATTCCCAGAACCCGGTATGGTAAGGGTGATGGGTCTTGTCGGCAGTAATCACTCCTGCTTTTGATCCCGGGGGATGTTTGTCATCCGTTTTACGTGTTGCGTCTTGTTTACGCGCTCTAGATCTGCTGAGCTAGAGCTGGTCCGGTTCTGGGAGTCCCGCGCGAATTATTTCCTTTTTAATTGGTCTATTAAGTGGGCAAGGGTTCCAGCGTTTGAGGTTTTTAGGGTTCGGGACCGTGGTTGTCCCCAGATCGTGGATACTTTGGAGAGTAGCTATGCGACACTAATCACATAGTGATCTAGCTGTGTACACCGGTACCGCGTCCACCTGGTGGAGCGGGCATCTGCATCTCTCCCGTTCTCATCCAACAAAAGGTGTGGGAAGCCACACCTCACCATATATCACACATGGCATTGCGTAGCGTACAGGGGTAGCACCCTTCTTCATAAACCCGGGCCATGCTGGCAGCTTGATCCGTTGAAATATGGACCGGATAATGTTGCTCGGTTGCAGCTGGCAAGACTATCTATCGGGAGCTGGAGGAACAAAAAGGCTGCCAACTGGGATATGTCACGCATTTGTGATTTTTTCTCCGCTCATATCTTTGCGCTGAAAAAAAATGTGGCTTTATACCGCGAACTTTCGAAACCTAACAAACTCAGCAGGGGGAGAGCAGAGCTCAGGGAGCACAAGAAGGGTGGGTGGGCATGCCCAGCGCCGGTAACTCCATGGAGTTGAATGATTCATCTATAACTCATGCCCTTCTTTTCTTTACGAGATTCCTCGAATGCCAAGGGATGGGGCAGGATCTTGACACCGCTCGTAGGCTGTACAGGAATAAGCGCCCAAACCAACGATCCAGACTTCGGCATTTGATACGAGTCTCTCACGTTCTGGAGCCATACTGATTTAATTTTCTTTCGCTTGGGGGGATTGGAGATCAGATTTGGGACGCGAGGATTGGCCTCTCGACCGACGTCTCAGGCTCCAAACGGTTCCAGGCCGATTTCGACCACCCTGATCCACAGAATCCGGAATCAATAAAAGCTACAACAAGAAGTTACCCTAGACCGGCTATCCTGACGAACTGGAAGCTCCTTTCACGTTGCTCCATTCACAAACCTCCTTCCTTCATCCCTTCTTCAGCAGCTAGATTGATCATTTGTTCGACTTTGTCGCACCTAGGAATGAATTCGCATTCAAAAGGTAGGGTCTTTCTAAAATGAGTCGATCTACTATGTTAGTTTGCAATATCTCATCCAATCGAGCATAAATTCTGGTGGAGGGACTTACGCTGAGACTGCGAAATTGAACCTCTCCCCATCAGTTGTCATATAGCCCTCGGCCATCGTCCGACCAGGCTTCGGCTTCATCTCAAACGCCCAGAGTAGGAAAGCGGCCGATAGCCAAGCGGCTTGCATTGCGAGGTCACGACCAGGGCAGACGCGACGACCGAACCCGAATGCCCACTCCCATGGACTGAGGACGTCCGGATTGAACGTAAATCGCCGTTGCTTCTCGTCTGCTCTGAGAAAGCGTTCGGGCTCGAAGGAGCTTGGGTTGGTGTAGTAACGGGTATCTCTGCTAATCTGCCTGCGTTCGGCACCGGCACCAGATATCAAAAACCAAGGTGAGCCCATTTGACCTCTAGTTCGCGGGATCGCTGATATCATCTCACCATGAGTTTTGGATGACAGTTGTTCCTTTTGGAATGAAGTAACCTTGGAAAAAGTCGTCCACCATGGGTATATGAGGGACACCGGTACTCGCAGGAGGATTCCACCGCACGCTTTCCAAGACGGTTGCTTCGACGTAAGGCATCTTGTCCAGGCCTCTGTCCTCGATGCTCGGGAATCGATTCCGGCTAATAACGGCGTCTACCTCTGCACGCGCGCGAGCTTGCACTTCGGGGAAGAGGGTCATTGCAAGGATGAAATTCCGAATAACGGACTCTGTCTATGGTTAAATCCATTTGATGAGCTCAGGATAGGCGATGTAGTTGTCTCGTAAGTAATGGTACCCACAGTTTCAGCTCCAGCTGCAGATAGGGAAAATCGTTATAAGCCTTTTTCATATCAGCTCAGGGACTTGCAGACGTACCCCGAAAAAAAGAGAAGCTGACATTAGTAATCATCCGTTCGTCATCTTTAAGTTCCTCATCTCCCTTGTAATCAAGCTGGCTATACACCTCCTTCAACATGTTTAGGACAAAGGATGGCTGCATTCCTTCCCCATTAGTCGTCAACTGAAAAATGGTGAGTTAGGACAGATACCACCTTGACGCAGAGCTTCAATCTGATTCCGGCTTACGAATCTCTTCTTTACGCTTTCAAAAAGATAGTCCCTTGTCTGATTATATTCGTTGCGCCATATCAGCGCATCTCGCTTCCATTGAGCGAACGGGAACCAAGTGGGTATGTGCTTCACTGTCGGACACGGAACACGTCAGTAGCTGAAACTAGCGAAACGTCACTGCACACGTACTCCATGGAAAGAATTCCACCCAATAGCCCTGAATAGTCTTAAAAGTCATGATCCCCATGTCGATTTGCATTTGGATGTAATCATGTCCACCGTCTTCGTCGTCCTTGTGTGCCCCATAGGCTAGCTCGGTAATCACCTTGCCCATGAACCTAGTATCAAGGGATTTGGGGATGTCACTAAGTATAGGTGCAGTATAATACTTGCAGAAATCGCCTTACTTCTTATTCTCTAGGAGAAAGTCACCGGGTCTGTCAAGGATAGTCTTTACAAACTCGATCGTTTTTCTGGTCATCATCGGGGCATAGTCCGACTTGACAACCGGCGCAAACAATGCTCGACTAAGGAATCGTCGGTGTTGGCGCCATACAGGTCCATACTGGGTGAGGGCAGTTCCCTGGTCGATTCCTTTAAGCGTGTTCCATGGAACAGATTTCAGTTTTGTTTCGAGGTCCAGGGTCAGACTTCGTCGACGTACCAATGAGCTCTCCAGCCATAACGTACCGTGGCCGGTTTATATATATGTTTCCCCGTCTGTCAAATAACTCTTTGAGCATGTCGTAGTCGTTTACGACAAGGAACGCTCGTCCCGGGGTAACAGCCCAGGCCAGAGGGCCGTAGAGATCCCTCCATTTGGCAAACGTCAGCGGCGACTTGCCACGAGGCATATCGAGAACATCTGAGGCAGTCCCGATTCATCAATATTCCCTGGTCACCGTTGTCAGTGCAGGACTCTTGACGTACTTCCAATCACCGGCAGTGGCTTTGGCCCGGGTGGGTATGGCATTGCTTGTGGGTTTCTCCTTTTCATGTCTCGCTTCCATCTGATGTGATGCACAATAACGTAAAGAACAGCAAAAGCCCAGAGGAAGAAAGGGCCTGCATAGAGTGAGGCCATCTTTGAAAACCCGACCTGGAAGGGAGCGCGGTGAGGGGAGGTGCCCGAACGTGAAGGATGAGGTCCTATGTATATCCTTTCTCGCTCATGTGATCGTTCGGACAATTGATGGCTGATGCAAGTTTGCAGCCGTGAATTTCCAGACGCGAGCCGGTGATTTCACCCCAAGTTTCACACTCCGAAAGGCGAGAGCACGAAAAGCTCTGATAGCGCGGCAGCTTCTGATTGGGGGCGGAGGGCGTCTAAAAAGACTCCGAGACTCGACGGCCGCCGTTGGTTGCCGGGACCCTTCTTGGCTCGCAAATTTCCACCGGCTAACATCACGTGCATGCTAGAATAAGCGGCGAAAAAATTAAAATCCCTTTCTTTAATCACGAGATTAAATAATCATAGTGCCGAAGCTCTTACATACGCATCACTAACATCCGGATCTCCCCGAGTTCACCGAGCGATCATTTCCTCAACCCATAGAGAAAAGGGTCAGGTTATGGGACTGTGCAAGACCGTCAAACGCGCTCTAATATTATCATTAGATCTTCTTCTCTAACTCAGAAAGCGTGTCCAAACCTTATGGAGGACGCAAAATGGGTTTGTTTGACTGCCAAGGTCTCCGCCAGGCACCGGCATATATAACCCCGACGCTGTAGCCCTGACCCTCCCCGACAACGCCTTTGATAAATGCGAGAATAAGTAAATGAGACAAACTACTCCACAGCCCCGATCCGAGATAGAGGGCCGAGCTTAACAGTGAACATGCTCCTTCCTTTACGTGTCACTGCATGCAGCGCACCCGATAACTCTGTATCTCGGGCGGGACGTAGTGCCAAGCAAAGCCCGGTCGCCAACCCACCTCGTATTTCTCAATTATTCGAGTTGCGATGCTATCGTGAGTTCCTGGCCATGGAGAGCTAACATGGTCGCTCGGGTAGAGGGATTCGAGTGTCCAGGCTCTGCGAGCCACACGTTCGTCACGTGCACCTCCTCCCTATGCGTCCGTCCGTCCTTGGTTCCTTGATCGTGCACATGACTAAGGCGCCGCTTCCACCGGAAAAGGCGTCCCCCAGCTATCTGTCTGGACGGGATTGGGGGCGTTAAGGTAGACACGAATCACCGTGGGGGCGGTCTGACCTGAATCTCCCAGCGTTGGCGCATGTAATCGACATAGCGGAGGGTCCGACGTGCCGTAGACTACACTCTAGAGATTTGGATCCGTCGCGTCAGAGGAGGGACTCAGGATAGTGGGGACCAAAATAACTCGGCAGTCGCCATTCAGATGCAAGGACAATCTTTCGGACAGTTCGAAGGTGGAAACGTCGATGTAGTGAGGTATAGTCCGCTAATTCCGCTATCCCTCCGGGCCCCGTCCCAAAGGACACTGCCCACATTAACAGATTCATAGTGCGACTGAAGATGTAGTGGCAGAGGCGTTCAGTCGGTATTTGCTCGCGAATTACGAAATGTATGGAAGCTTGGAGACGGGGGAGTGGAAAATGGCAGGTTTGCCGCATTCAATTGACTATGATTTTGCCCACAAAATATGCTGGAAGGCCGGCTCGATATTCCACTGACAGTCCCTCTAGCAATTACATCGGCATTTATGGCCTGTGACGCTAGCGCTAGATAACGAGGAAGACGCCGAGCAAAGATCGACAAATATCTTATCACGTGGAAGGTCCTCTTCCCCCCCAAATCGGGGATGGTAATGTGTGCCTCGACGAACGTCTACAGGAGGCAACGATTCGAAAGCACATCTGATCTCCCATCCTTTCTTCCTCGAAGAAGACTTCCACGACCCAACATCCTCGATCTCCGCAGCATCCACCGAGTCTGCTCCGACACCTTCCTTTGCGCATCGTCCCTATGGCCTCCATTCAAGACTATGTTGAGGGAGAAAAACATCCTGACTTTTACTTTTGCAATTTTATTGACGTCATTGTGTGCCATGGCCTAGCTTCTGCTCTCGGGGTGTCACTGATTTTCGATTTTCCAGGCAGGACACGTCATTTGCAGTTTCCCTTCCGCTCTCATCGAGTCATCAGTCTTGAGAGAGAAGCTAGAAACTCTAAAGGGAGGCGAATGTCTCAATATAGAAGGAGTTTCGTATCCCGAAGTGCAAGCGTTCTTGGAGGTGGCCGATGCGCGGTTGGTAACGTTACTGTTACCTCGACCATAGCGATATTCACTTAGCGCTCTTGACTCTTTAGACTCGTGTCCGGGGACAGGGACTTCACGTTTCGACAATGGGTATATGCTTTATCAGTTGCCGAGCATCTGCAGCTCGACCATATTCGTTCCTATGTCGCCAAATCGATAGAAGACGGCCTCACCCGGTTGGACCCCTTTGAGTGCATCGAAGTCGCCGATAAACGCAGGAGTCAGGAGTGGCTTTTACAACCATTCAGGAGGATCTGCCAAAGGGTTGAGCCACTCTCTTCTTCCGAAATGTTTCGCCTAGGTTTCGACCGCGCTAGTGCAGTAGCAAGGGCTCGCGAGAACTTGATGAAGGCGATGCACCCGACAAAATGGTTCAGTTCTGTCTATGGAGGCTCAGCCATCTCTTCATCCGCACAAACCGCCCTGACAAAGTACGCCCTCCAAGTAGTCAAGGCGGAACCGTTGCTCTGCCAGTTGGGGCCCGAGCAGGTGCTCGGCATGGGCGCACCAACGGGTCATACGCAGATCCATTCCAGTAATTTGAGTTCTTCGAACCTCATCATAATGAAGGTAAGGGTAACCCTTCTCTCATAAACCAATTCTTTATTCACCCTGTTCCTGTAGTTACGAGATTGCCTGTACCGCTTGCCGCTGCACTATTTTGGAAGCCAGAGTCTTATCCACAAGCTCGTTGCGTCCAGAGTAGGCCAAGGTCCCGTCAGCCTGCCCGACGACTTGGATACCTCTGACTGGGAGGCTTTTCTGAAGATTATTACTGCACGGTACGTTGTTCCCGTTAAGGGTTAGCGATCTGGCTCAGCGACTCTCCAAATCATAGGCCTTACGATCAACCGGAACCGAGCTTTGCTTTTGCCGAATGGATGGGCGGGCTCCGTGTGGCCAAAAAACTAGATCAAGACTGTGCTCTAGTATACATTTTCGGTCAGATCCAGAAGGCCTATCCGAAGCAGAATCCAGTCGATCTCCTTGAAGCCGCGCGGCTCGCGGATGCGTCGCATTCCCCGTGGTTGCAAGATCGCTATGCCATACTTTCTCAGCGATCAACTGCAATTTCCTCCGAAGAAATGCGTCGTATGGGGGAGGATGCGGCAGCTGAAGTTTGTAAAATGAGAGAGCAGGCAGCATATCAGAGAGGAAAAACGGACGGAGAGGCCAGCTCATTGGACCCAAAGCCCAGCTATCCCGCCAAGTCAAGAGACCTAGATGAAACTCCCCCCGACTCTCCCGCTAGGCCAGTGTATCTAAAGGCCAGCTATCCCGCCAAGACAAGGGACCTAGATGAAACTCGCCCCGACTCTCCCGCTACGCCAATGGGCCTAAGGGCCAGCTATCCCGCCAAGTCAAGAGGCCCAGATAAAACTCCCCCCGACTCTCCCGCTAGGTCAGTGTACCTAAATGCCAGCTATCCCGTCAAGCCAAGGGACCTAGATGAAACTCGCCCCGACTCTCCCCCTACGCCAATGGGCCTAAGGGCCAGCTATCCCGCCAAGTCAAGAGGCCCAGATAAAACTCCCCCCGACTCTCCCGCTAGGTCAGTGTACCTAAATGCCAGCTATCCCGTCAAGCCAAGGGACCTAGATGAAACTCGCCCCGACTCTCCCCCTACGCCAATGGGCCTAAGGGCCAGCTATCCCGCCAAGTCAAGAGGCCCAGATAAAACTCCCCCCGACTCTCCCGCTAGGCCAGTGTACCTAAATGCCAGCTATTCCGCCAAGACAAGGGACCTAGATGAAACTCCCCCCGATTCTCCCGCTACGCCAATGGGCCTAAAGGCCAGCTATCCCGCCAAGTCAAGAGGCCCAGATAAAACTCCCCCCGACTCTCCCGCTATGCCAGTGTACCTGAATGCCAGCTATTCCGTCAAGCCAAGGGACCTAGATGAAACTCGCCCAGACTCTCCCCCTACGCCAATGGGCCTAAAGCACAGCTATCCCGCCAGGGCAGATGAAACTCCCCGAGTAAAGCGCAATTACCCAGGTAGATCTCCTCAGGCGTATCGACGATGAGTCTTCATAGTATACATTCACGTGTAACAAGAAGGCGGGGTCGTTTTAATTCTCCCTAAATGTGTTTCCAAACCTTTGAAGGAGTAAATTCCGCCGGGATACGATTATCTGTTGCCCCTACCCCGCTCGAGAAGCAGCAACCGAGGACTTGCGGTCGCCAACTTGAGCTGGCTGCTGCCAGAAGGTCAAAAGTCTGCATATTAATAAAAGACACCCTATCTGAGAGGATGCATCGCTGAAGTTTGTAAGCTTCTGGAGCAAACGGCATACGCCAAAGGCCTGGGGAAACCGAGGGGGAGCGCAGCTGAAGTTTGGAAAGCGAAGGAGCAAGCGGCATACGAAAGGGGAGAAAAAGACGGGGAAAGTGCGTCAGAGGAAGCTTGGAAAGTGAAGGATACACCTCGCCGATCATGTAGCCCCAGCCCCATTCTCCTGCCCGACAACACCTTTGACAAGTTCGAGAGCGAATGAGACAAAAGCCTAACGAAGTCCCCGGCCGCCCCATCCGAATAAACGATGCAAGCATCGTGGCAGCCCCATGACTTTGTCCATCAAAAATGACGTAATACGCGGTAATGCACTATCAGTAATACCGTTCCCACCGTTCAGTTAGCAAAGTTGCGACGCTTATATTGAGTAGGCTGGAGAGGCAACACAGTCGTTCAGCCAGACAATCGACTACTACAGGCTCTGTGAGCGCCGCGCGTACGTATTCGTACGAATCCTCACGTTCACCTTCCTCTCTCTTTTGACGTAATCAGTCCACTGGATCGTAATGCGTGCCTTGATGAGCCTCGTTCCAGTGGATTCATAAAGCAGAAGGTACGAATGCGACAGTTCTCCCCGGCCGGTCTGATGTCGCATCTTTCCTTCTCAGAGGAAGACCTCATCGACTCTATGTCTTCGGTCTCAACCCCATTCACCGAGTCTGCTCCGACACTCTCGCCTGTTACCCCTACGACTTCTCTCCAAGACTGCACGGAAGGAGACAAACATGGTGACTTTTACTTCTGCAATTTTATCGATGTCAAGGTATGCCAGAGCCTAAATTATGCCATCGGCGCGACCCCTGATTTTCGTTTCACTAGACAGGAGATGGCATATGCAGCTTCCCTTCTTCTCTCGTCGAGTCGTCAATCCTGAGAGAAAAACTACACACTCCAAAAGAAAGCGAACGTCTGAACCTAGAAGGATTTTCGCATTCTGAAGTGCGAGCGTTCCTAGAAGTGGCCGATGCACGGTTGGTGACGTTATCATTACCTCGAACATGACTTTATGTACTTAGCTTGCTTCTCACTCTAGACTCGTGTCTGGGGATAAACACTATTCGTTTCAGCAATGGGTATCTGCCTTATCAGTCGCGAACCATCTGCAGCTCGACCATATTCGGTTCTATGCGGCCAAGTCCATCGAAGACGGTCTCATTCGGTTGGACCCCTTTGAGTGCATCGAAGTTGCAGAGAAGCACGGGACTCAGGAGTGGCTTTTGCAACCATTCAGGAGGATATGCCAGAGACCTGAGCCGCTCTCTTCTTCCGAAATTCTTCGCCTGGGTTTAGACCGCGCTAGCGCGGTATCAAAAGCTCGCGAGAACTTGATGAAAATGGTTCACTCGAGAGGTCTGTTCGATAAAATCTATGGGGGGTCGGCTCTGCCTTCATGCGTACAAACCACCTTCGCCAATGATGCTCTTCAAGTGGTTAAGGCGGAACCGTTGCTTTGCCAATTGATGGCCGAGCATGCGCCCCGTCCGAGTGACCTCGGAGACCATCCGGAGACTTACACCAGTACCTTGAGCTCCTCTAACCTCATCTCAATTAATGTAAGTATAATTTTCCTATCCTTTTCGGAAATTCTTTGTTCATGGCATCTCTGCAGTTGCGAGATTGTCTGTATCGGTTGCCGCTTCACTACTTTGGCAACTGCAGTCTTATCCACAAACTCGCTGCATCCAATGTGGCCCATGATCCTATTAGCTTGCCTAGTGATTTGACCACTTCCGAGTGGGAGGTTTTTCTCAAGATCATTACCGCACGGTGCGCCTTTGAAATTCTGGGTTACTAGCTTGACTCGATGACCCCCTGTTGGTTGGTAGGCCTTACGATCAACCCGAACTGAGCGTTGCTTTTTCTGAATGGATGGGTGGACTCCGTGTGGCCAGAAAGCTCAACCACAACCGTGCCCAGGCATATATTTTCAGGCAGATTCAGAAGGCCTACCCGGACCAGGATGCAGTCAATCTCCTCGAAGCCGCGCGGCTCGCTGAGGTACCCCATTCTCAGTGGATACAAGATCGCTATACCATCCTCTCCCTACGATCAACTGCGATTTCGTCCGAAGAAATGCGCCGTATAGGAGAGGATGCGTCAGCTGAAGTTTGCAAACTGCGGGAGCAAAATGTGTACCAAAGAGGGAAAAAAGATGGGGAGAGTGCATCTGCTGAAGGTTGTAACGCGAGGGAGCAAGCAGCATACGAAAGAGGGAAAAAGGACCGGAAAAATGCGTTAGCTGAAGCTTGTAGTGTGAAGGAGAAGACGGCATATGAAAGAGGGAAGAAGGATGGGGAGGGTGGGGCAGTTGAGGTTTGTAAAGCGAGAGAGAAGGCAACGTACGAACGAGGAAAGAAGGACGGGGAGAAGGCTTCAGCTGACGTTTATCAAGCGAAGGAGAAGGCGGCATACGAAAAAGGGAAGAAGGACATGGAGAGCGCGTTAGCTGAAGTTTATCAAGCGAGGGAGAGGGCGGCGTATGAAAGAGGGAAGAAAGAGAGAAAGAGCGTGTTAGCTGACGCCAGTCAAGGGGTCGAAAAAGCAACCCGCGAAGGAGGGAGAGAAGATGGAGGGGGTAACTCTACGGCCAATCCATGGACAACGAGCTGGCCAGGTCACAATTGGGGCAACTCCAATCGGAACCCCCCTCGGTAGGCTAGCCACCTCGTCGCAAAACCCCCAAGGAGCAAGTCATCGTTGGAAAAAAAATCATCTGCGCTCCTTTTATTAGCAAAGAATCTATAGTTCATATGATGGGAAAATTTGGGCACTTTAAAAATCCGAAGCGCATGCAGAAACTGATATCGGGAAAATTTGGATATAACCTGTAAGCATTGTTACCCGGAGTGATGATATGAACCTCTGAAAAACAAAATATTGGAAGAAAATCAAGGAGCTGCACCTTTTCTCTCGATGCCATGGAACTCGGCCGTGAAGTCACTAACAGCAGGGGGAATGCACGCCTCGAAGGGAATGGTCTTTCAAACGGATGCAACTCGCTTTCCTCTCCTTGTACACACTAAAACTGGGCTTTCAGTATTCATCGTCTTATGACTCGCAGCAACTGAGGGTGTGGGGTGGCCAGGAGATAGTAATAGAGCTTGTACAGTAGGTCCCGATCGGAGAAGCTTGCAAGGCCGCGACACACAAAAAATAAAGTGGTATATAAGGCGAGAGCATTGGATACTAAACAGCGAAACCGAATCCGGAAATTGAAGGCCGGGAAAGTAAGTCCGGCCTGACCGCTGATGTCCCCTCCAATCATATCTTTGTCTGCAGCTCGTGACGGTAGATTACGAATCTAAAATTAAGAGCCAGGTAGACACGGAGCAAAGATCCGCAAACAATCTTGTCACGCGGAAGGTCCATTCCCCCCCAAATCGGGATCATGACGTGTGCCTTGATAAGCCTTGTTCATAAGAGGTGGTGATGCAAATGTAACAGCAACCCCATCTGATGCATATGTCGCATCTTTCCTTCTCGGAAGGGGACCTCCTGCACTCAACCTCCTCGATTGCATCCCCACTCACCGAGTCTGCTCCAGCGCTTTCGCCTCTCTTCCCTATGGTTACCCTTCAAGACTTCCAAGAGGGAGAAAAACATCGCGACTTCTATTTCTGCAATTTTATCCAGGTTAAGGTATGCCGTGGCCTAACTTCTGCTCTCGGCATGGCCTCAATGTTCTATCCATTAGGCAGGAGATGGCATTTGCAGCTTCCCTTCTACTCTCATCGAGTCGTCGATCTTGAGAGAGAAGTTAGAAACCCTGAAAGGAAACGAATTTCTGAACCTAGAAGGATTCTCCTATACCGAAGTACACGCGTTCTTGGAAGTGGCCGACGGGCGGTGGGTACTGTTGTTGTTACCTCGCGTAGGACGTCATGTACTGAGCTCGCTCAGCACTCTAGACTCGTGTCTGGGGACAAACATTATACATTTCAGCAATGGGTATCTGCTTTATCGGTTGCGAACCATCTGCAGCTCGACAACATTCGTTCCTATGCAGCCAAATCCATAGAGGACGGCCTCCTTCGGTTGGACCCCTTTGAGTGCATCGAAGTTGCAGAGAAACGCCGAAATCGAGAGTGGCTTTTGATACCATTTAGGAGGATCTGTCAAAGGCCCGAACCGCTCTCTCCCTCCGAAATCCTTCGCCTGGGCTTAGACCGTGCTAGCGCAGTATCAAAAGCTCGCGAGGGGTTGATGAAAATGGTTCACTCAAGAGGTCTGTTCGATGCCATCTATGGAGGCTCGGCTCCATCTTCATCCGTACAAACCACCTTCGCCAATGCTGCCCTTCAGATGGTCAGGGCAGAACCGTTGCTCAGCCAATTAGCGCCCGAACCGATGTCCGGTACGGGTGACCCCGAGGGCCACACGGAGACTCCATCCGGTAACTTGAGCTCTTCAAATCTCATCTCAATGAAGGCCAGTATAATTTTACTCTTATCTAAGCATGGCTTTGTTCATCCCGTCTCTGTAGCTGCGAGATTGCCTCTATCGTTTACCGCTTCACTACTTTGGCAACCGCAGCCTCATCCCCAACCTCGTTGCGTCCAGGATAGATCAAGGCCCTATCAGCTTGCCTAGTGATTTGAATACCTACGAGTGGGAGGTATTTCTCAAGATTATCACGGCACGGTACGCTTGTGAATTCCGGGTTACTATAGCTTGGCTCAGCGCAAGTCCGTTCACAGCCCTTACCATCAACCTGAAGAAAGCTTCACTTTTTCCGAGTGGATGGGTGGACTCCGTGTGGCCAGAAGATTGGGCTACGACCGTGCTATGGCATATATCTTCAGGCAGATCCAGAAGGCCTACCCAAACCAGGATGCAGTCGATCTTCTCGAAGCCGCGCGGCTCGCGGAAGCAACGCCTTCCCGGTGGCTGCAAGATCGCTACGCCATACTTTCTTTACGATCAACTGCGATTTCTCCTGAAGAAATGCGTCGCATAGGGGTTGATGCATCGGCTGAAGTTTGCAAGCTGCGGGAGCAAACGGCATACGACAAAGGGGAAAGCGAGGGGGAGCGCGCGACAGCTGAAGTTTGGAAAGCGAAGGAGCAAGCGGCATACGAAAGGGGGAAAAGAGACGGGGAAAGTGCGTCAGATGAAGCTTGGAGAGTGAAAGAGCAGGCCGCATACGAAAGGGGGAAAGAAGAGGGAGGGGGCCAGTATGGTGCCAATCGAAGGTCCCAAGGTCTAGGTAACTCCCGGGGCCGGAGGCTCGACCCGCAAACTTTATTCTCGTCCTATGGGATTCTGCCTCAGGGGCTGGACTCCACCTTTTAGTACTGTTCTAGCAATGACAAGGCCTCTGATTATGGTTTCGCTTGAAATCAAACGCGCGTACATCTATCAACCCGATACTTTCGTCCCCAGCTCCCAAGTAGAGCTACAGGTAGTACTACCTGCCATCTGTTCATCCTTTGAGAGTGTGCCGACGGTGACTAGGGAGGTAGGAATTAAAACAGGGATCAAGAGACGAACGGTGGATCTTGCAGATCAGTAGCACGTAAACAAAATATGGTATATTAGGCGGAGAGAGTGGGTACTAAATAGCCAGAACCAATCCAAACTTGAAGCCGGGAAAGGTTGGGCGAAGCGAAACCCGAGTGATGAAATGTACCCCTGGAAAGCAGATTATCGAAAGCAACTTTCAAGGGGCCGTAATATTGGTCTTGATATCTTGGAACCTGGTCGTGACGTCACTAATGGCAGAACAGAGGCAGGTCAGCAACAAGGTCTCGAGGGGAACGGCCTTTCGGACGGATGCAACTCCCCGCGCTCGTTGTACTCACCATCATTGGGTCTTCCTCCTCAGCGTAGCCCTTCGACTCTCCGAGACCATATCATCCTTCACAATCGAAAACTCTACGAGTTTCGACGGATGGAAGGAGTCCTCTTCTTCGCAGCCTTCGTCATCCGACTCCTCCTCAGTCTCCGCTTCCGAGCCGAGTCGCCGCTTCACCTTCTTATGACGAGGCCGTCGAGCCGCTGGCGTACCGCGATTTCTTGTCCGACTTCGAGGGATTATCTCCTCGATATGGTTGACAAGGGCCGAGCCGGAAGCGAGCATGGACAGCTGATCCTCAACGAGCCGTTGCATCGCGGGAGCTTTCTGGATAAACATCGCCGAAGTCCACCGCTTGTTCCACCGCGAGGCCTCCTTGGCATCGCAGATGTTCTTGACGTGGTGTATCGCCTCGCAACGGGGGTTTTGGTTCCAATGTCTGTAATTGTGGCAACAATTTCCCCACGATCAGTTTCTGATAAGACGGCGGCGGAGAGAGACGCTCGAGCGAAAAATTCCTACATACCTGATACGAGGATCCTTCCTTGGAAACCCGCGACCACATCCATCGCACACCTCGGGGAGAGATCCTTCGCTCAAGTGCCGCTGCAAGTCCCCTTTGCGCCTGTACGTCCGACCATGGCACGTGCACTTGTACGTCTTGGTCGCCTCAGAGTACTCCGCGAACCCATCTACTATCCCATCCAGGGGCTGCGTGGGCGGTCGACTGCGCTGATAAGGAGCCCGAGTCCGAGGTTTGGTCATGCAAGCCTTGGGCGGTGGTGTCAACGGTGAAGAGCTCCGGGGTGGAGATTGGCAATTCACATCGTCGAAGGCGCCCTTGGGCTCTTGATGAGGGCTAGATTGGAACGCTGCTGGACGGCGGCTGGATAAAGGAACCGAGACCGACGACGCCGGAGACGGGGAACGCGAGAGCGTTGTTGAAGACGCGTCTTCGTCTTCGTCTTCGTCCTCGTCCGGCGAATCGACGTACTCGTCTTCGTCTTCCGTCTCTCCTTCCCCATCCGCGCTCGAAAGGACCGAACCGTCGTGACTCGAACAGGAGTCGGGCGTTGCCGGCGCGTCGACGGGCGTCGATCGTCGGGAAACCGCGTGGTCTGGCGTCCCAGCGGTGTCCGTAGCGATGGTATCGGCGGTAGAACACCGGGTTGCAGAGCCAGGGCCCACCTTTGTCGCGATTTCGGGTGGCGGCGGTGGATCATTTCCGGGGAGCTGGGTCGCGGACCCGGGCTCGGGAATCACTTCCTTCACGATATCACCGGAAACCCCTTGCAGATTTCGTTCGTCCTCCGGCTCGTCCAAACCCGAAAGCTCAGATTCGTCCTCCGTGCTGCCCTCGGCGTCGACGTCTTCATCCTCCTCTCCCATCACCGCATCTCCATCGAGGTGTGCGACCGCCGGAACGCCGTCGAAATTAAAGTACGCGTCGCTGCACAAGCTAGGTTCCTCCTCCCCGATCCCATCATCAAGAAGCTCCAAATCTGGAAACGTGACTTCTGGTGGGGGTGTTTGCGCGAGCACGGGATGGAGCGACGTCGAGAAGCTCGAATCCGCTCCGCTCAACCATTCTTGCAGCGAAGCGAACTGGGCGGTGTGGGCGAATATGTCGGTCGGGAGAACGGTGTTTTGGAAAGAGTGCTCCTCGTGGTAGGTGGCGCGACGCCTGGTGTGAGACGGGCTCAACGATTGCCGGGTTGACGTCACTTGGCGATCGGGGGACTGAATTGTACAGGGGACGGGATCAGATTGAAACGTCCCAAGAGGTTGTAAAAAGGCTCGAGAGATCCTCACCGCTGGGAACCCATTCCGTACTCCAGAAAACTAAATGGACCAAGTCGGAGAACGTTGGTATTTGAGTCCTTGGTCGTAATTGAAGCGAGCGAACGAGGAAGTTTTTTACCTGGTCCACATATTCCCCTACTGCGGTAAAAACCGGCTCCGCGTCGCAATGGGTTTTAGCGCCAAGAGCTGAGAATTCCGACCTATCGAGCAAAGTTGTCAGGCGTGTCCAGTCAATCTCCCAGCTGCCCAGCGCCAGCCGAGGAGATGGGGAGGAGATACTTGCTACACCTGCCTTTTACCGTGACGCTGATTACCCATCGTGAACGCCGCAGCCTCGAGATCGTATTGACTCGCCAGCGAGTGCCTCTTAGCCGTCGATTGCTTCACCTGCATCTAGAAAGGAGGCGACCATTCAGTCATCGGCTGCGAGAGGAATCTGGATCGTCCCCACCTTTTCGATCTGCTGGAGACCAGCGCCGTATATCATACTCGGATGGACCGTCGTCGTCGCCGCCATCGCCGGCACCGGTGTCGTCGCCGCAGCAGAGACCGAGAACCTGAATTTTTCAGGAACCGAGTTACCCGGGTAAAAACAAAGTCAGCCGATGGAGATTTGTGTCTACCCAAGCCAATCGGTTACCTAGGATGTCTTGAAGCGCCGTACTCCGCCATGGCCTGGTCTTGACCAACGTTGCGATCCGGCGAGAGTACTTGGCGCGGCTGGTCGACAAAGTGTACGGTGTTGGGGTACCTAACAAGTAGACGGCTTTCGCATTCAGTTAATGAATTAGTAGGATTTTGAAAACCAACTACCTTGATCGCGATGGGGGCGCAGAGCGAGGGCTTTCAACGACGCCATATCGCTCGAGCAGCATCGGATCATACGAAGAGCTGGATCTTTTGTTGAGGAGGGAGGGGAGAAGAAAAAAAAAGAAGAGCGACGCGCGCGGTTCACGATCAAATCTTTTCCAAGTCCAAAACCCGCGAAAACGGGGGAGGAAACTTACGAAGACGAGTGATCGACACCACCTCTTCTGGCGGAGGAGGGGGGACGCGGGCCCATCGAACGATCGTGCTTGGGTGCTGGGACGACTCCGAGCGGTATCAACCCGCCGGGGTGCGCTGACGGAGCGACGACGAAGACATGGCCGTGCGACACGGTTGCAATGGGGCGAGCTTGAGGGTTGTTGGAGAACGGTCCTGAAAAAATGGTCCGCTGGGTGGTATGCGAGGCCAGGCGAGGAGAGAGGGGGGAAGGTAGACAAAAGCGGTTTGTCGGTTTCGATGAAGAGTTTTCTCGAAGAGGGCGGGTAAGAACACACATACCTCCTGTTCGGGAAACGAGAGCTGCGAGGCTGATGATGGTACGGGCACCAGGCCTCGCACCTCGTCGGACCAACTTGAAGGTAGGTACACAGGCTGGCTAGCCCTAACGAGATTTTTTTTTTCCAACGTCAGCGTCAATGAAGCACCGTCGGAAGGCGTTTTCTTGGCATTGGAAAATCGGGATCAACGTACGATGTCGCAGCTACGGGCCTCTGCTCGTGTGGCTGGAGCGTCAGAAAAGGCCAAGAGGTTGACTCAGGCAGGGCGGATTGGGATTCAGACTGGGGATAATAACTACGGTGGTGGTTGACAGTCAGGTGATTAACATGGGGGGGGGGTTGTCCAGAGACGCGTTTTCGATCGGAGAGAGAACCCACCCAGAGGTGTTGTCCGCGCCCGGACCTTCCATGAATCTGACGGATCTGTACATCGTCAAAGGACGAGAGGAGAAGAGAGGCAGTCCGGGTCAGAATTGTGAGATGGGTGGAAGAACGCCGAACAAACGACACGACAAAAAAAAAGACAGGAGCGGATACTCGCCGTTTCGGTACCAGGCTAGAATCGTAAGCTGTCAAGTCCATTGGCGCTGACGACCGGAAGACCGTCGTAAGCTCCAAGCTCAGGTGGTGGCTTCGAGTGGAGCGTTATGAGAAGGAAATATGCAGAGGTCGAGGAGTATGAAACTGGCAGTGCGAGGGTGGTGCGGAGAGCTCAGAGTGTCGAAAGGTGAGAGAAGAGCGACGTCGGGTCCGTGTGCGGGTATAGAAGGGGGGGTGTTGACAAATGGGTGAGTATATAAGGTAAATGGGTCGGATGATTATTCGTTCTCGACTTGAACGCCCTGGAATAGCGGCCAATTGATAAAAGCAGCGTGGTGCAACAAAGAAAAAAACGCGTGTCCAACGTCCCTAGAGAAGGAACTAGGAGAGGAACAAGGGAGAAGGGTTGGATGGATGCTGAGCTGTATCTCTGACGACGTAAAGCGAGCTCGAGGACGGGGGGAGCGATAGACTAAAGCCAAGGTCCAAAACACCGTCCTGAATTTCCCCTTTCCACAGTGAGAGGGACAGGAGATCGGACGATCCCATTGGGAAGTCCCCCAAGTTGCCTAAACGGGACGTTCGGGTGGAAAGGACCGGAGGAGTTGATTTCGGAGCATTCTATATATTGAAAGTTGTTCAGGGTAAGAAGATTGCCGTTCATCGGGCGTGGGCTTTAATTTCGAGACTACTGTAAAGCCCGATCATTCAAAACATCCTCCTCCCCCTTTTCTGCAGTGCACGTTAGTGCAGGGCACGTGATGGAGAAACCCGACCGGCGGGGTTTGACAACGGCGGGGGAACGGCGACAATGTTTCGTTGTGGGTTTCGCGCAACGCAGGGCATAAGGATGCTGGGTGTTTCGGCCGAGTCCCGTTTCTTGGTATCAAAGAGTTCCGGCAAACTCCGGAGGCAAAGACTCGATCCGTGGCGCTTGAGACCTTGGAGGGCTGACGGGGAACCCTTCCATGCACGCAGATTGTCTCAGGGACAGTGCACTATAGAACGATCCAAGTCCCCGAATCAAAACGCACAAGGTTAGAGGCTAGAGAGAAAAGGAGCCGTGAGGGTATGTGCGCAGAGAGGTCAAAGTAAGTGCTGTGAAAAAAAAAATTTGCAATCGGTTGTGGTTGTTGTGACTCGTAGGCCTAGACCACCGGTATCTGTCAGAGAAGTTGCACCTATCATGAACAAATAGTAGATTGACACGCCCCGGATCTGAACCAGTTGGGCATTTCCGCGCATCTCACGTGGCCATACCCGAAGTGCTGCACCAAGCGGAGCCCGTCATTTCGAACCCCATTGCATACACCGAGGCTCCACGTTTCTCAGAGCGAATTTCATAATGGAGCTTCCAGCCCATTCTAGTTAGATTGTTCCTCCCAGGATCCGAAGGACCACGGTCAAGTTTATTAGCTCGAGCGATGCGGACCTCGTCAGATTTGGCAACAAAATCGCACGCAAACCTTGCTGCAGAAGCCCACAGAGCCCACGGTCAAGCGAAATTGCATACAAGGGCGTACACGCCTAAGAAGGGTCGACTACTGGAATGGGCCTAGATTTTATTGTAAGAGAACATGAATACATGTCATATAACGATATCTATATCGCATACCGTCCCGAACAACGGGGAAAACAAGAAAAAAGAAGAGTAAAAAATATACACGCACACGAAAGCATGAATCAGATCGAACGTCGCCGAGAGACTAATCAAAGGTGGTGGGGGTTCGTCATCGCCCAGCCCCATTACTCGTAACTCTTCTCAAGCCACCTCTCGCCCCAACGACATTCACAGGCTTCTCGCTCAACGGCGCAGCCTTCCTCGCACCCGTAGACGGTGGCTTACCGCTAATCGACCCGCTCACAGAGCGCGGCTTCTTCATCTGCGTCGCCTTAGCTGGTGGAGCAGCCGCCGCCGCCGATTCCGTCGCTGGCTTCAACAACGACGGTAGTGGGCCCGTCGGGAGATCCCCGTACCTCGTTGGCTGTTCGGCGGGTTTCGGAATTTGCGGTGGTTGTGGTTGTTGTTCCTCCGTCGGAGGTGGTGAAGTTGGCTTCCCTTCTCGAGCGTCTTGCACCGCAGGCAGAGTCACGGATGACGTCTCCAGCGATCCCTCGTCACCGGCCACTTGCCCTTGCTCGACCGCCTCGCCTTCCAAACCTTCCATCTCTTCGTGCTCCTCGTTGCCAATCGTTGTTGCCACGGACAAGGCGGGTGCAGGCTGGCGCTGCTGCCTCGTCTGCCGGTACTTCCACTCTCGCAGGACCTCTTCCCGGCCCTTCGTCCTCTCCCAACTCTCAACCACGTCCCACGTCCTCTTCCTCGGCGTGGCGCCCGTAGGAACATCGTCCCGCGTCCCCTCCACAGCCAACTTGGCGGTCGTCCCACGGATCTTCGACACGGCTGAGCTGCCGGCGGCAACGAACTCCGAAGTGAGGGTCGAGAGCTGCGTGATCTGCGTGCATCGTTCGGTTTGGTCAACCACGAGAAGGTGAGGACAATTGTTTAGGGTCAGCACCGGCAACATGGGAATCATGGTCAACACCCAACACCCAAAAGAACGCACCTCACGGACAACACCTTCCATCCCTTGCTCCACCCTCTTCGAGCTCTCATCCAGACCACGTTGCAAATCTTCGAACCCACCGCGAGCCCCAGAAGAAGTAGATTCCAAGATCGAAGAAGTGAGCTCGATCCTCGATCGCTTGCTTCGGTCCAGGCGTTCGAGTGCTGCTCGACAGAGGCAACACGGATAAGATAACAGAAGGTCGATCGAAGCAGGTTCGGCGGAGTTGGAAAGCCAGGCGTGATCATAGATTTGGACAACCGTCAACATCAAAGATAGAACAAATCAGCAATTCCGCGCTTGCTCAAGAGATAAGAAGCTCATGAGGACGTGCGACGTACCAGCGGTGTACGTAGTTGTCAGTTCACCGGTCTGCCTTTCCAAATCTCTCCGTTGCTCGTTGACCGCATCGACCACGCCTCGATGCATCGTGTTCAACCCCTTCTGCGCAGTCGTGGTCAACGTCGATAACGCCTATTACGCAAAAGCACCAACGATCAGCGTATTCCCTTGCACCTCAACTGGTTCCAACCCAGATCAGCAGACTCACCTTCAATCCACCTTCCCCAACTCTCCTACCCTCCCCACTCAACGAGTTCACCCTCCCTTCGACCTCCTTGTACCTCACTTCCGCTCCTCGTCCAACGCTCCTCGCTCTCTCCTCGACTTCACCCATCTGCTGCTGTCCTTCGCGGATATCAGCTCTTACGCTATTAATAGCCTCCCGCATGCTCTTGTCGCGTGCGTCGGTGAAGCCGCATAGCAGGGAAGAGACTTGCTTGATCAGGTCGTCGCGCATCTTCTCTGCTTTGACCTTCTCAGAGTCGAGGAGAGTAGTGAGGAGGTTGTTTTGGTTCCGAAGTCGAGAGATCTACGTCACGAGATAAAACAATGTTGATTAGATTAGATGTCAAATGTATTATTTCGACCGTGGACACACCTCAGCAGCCGAGGCTTCCTCGCTGATGGAAATAATATCAGTCATAGCCTGGCGTTCAGCGTGAACGAAATCTTGAGCCTCTTTCGTAATGTCCTCAATGGTCGTGATAGCAGACTTGAACGCTTTGGTAGCCTAGGCGATTATGTGCTCGTTTCAGCAGTTGTTGCCCGGAGAAAGCTGGCATCATATCCCCTACCGTTTCGACACCCGCCTCGCAAGCAGCTACGATCTCCCCAGTCAAGACCTGACAGCTCTCGTTAAGGTCTCCTTCCCAGTCTGCAAAAGTCTGGATGATCGTTTCCGTCGTAGAACGAAGGGTGGCGGTGAGTTCCGAGGTGGCTTCAGATTCGGCGGCATCTTTGGCCCGAATGGTTTCGGCGGCTTCTGCGAGACGTTTGAGCTGACCGGTGATGGACGCAGAGTGCTTTGCGAGAGC
>WSTY01000199.1:8582-19098 GCA_019633465.1 Tulasnella sp. 417
GCTCCCCCGTGAGACAACCCTTCCTCTTGGGTCCCCAGTTCAACTCCTAATCTTGCCACCGGCGGCGCGACCAGCAACGAGGCTCATGGCCGACGCCTCCGGGTTTACTGACGCCATCGCGACCGCTTTGGCAGATCCAACGCCATTGACACTCCTCTCCAATCCCTTTAGCAACTTGCCCGCTTTCTCCTTCTCTGCCACCGTAACCTCCACGCCATCCAACATCCCCAGCTTCGGGCATGCTCGCATCACCAGCCCTCTGAAGCCGAGACGCGCGACGTACAGCTCGTCGGGGAGATCCCGGCGGAACTTGTTATCCAAATCCTGCCAGGTAACTGCGCTGCCACTGTTGCGGCCGCGTTTCTGAGGCGACGCTACCTGGTGATTCGATTCCGCAGCACCAGCGGCATCCGCCCCTCCTGTTACGGATTCTCCGCGCTCAGACGGCTGAAGCGCGCCGCGCAGATCATGGACGATGATGGGGAGGTACCAGCCCAAGGAGAACGGGTTCATCCTGCGAAATGCAAATCATCAGTCAGCCAAAATGTCAATCAAGGGGCTCGAACAAAGCACCGCGCCGCCGGATACGGTTCCGTCCCTTGATACTCACCTAAGATCAACCTGCTCCATCTCCGGCATCTTCTGAAGCATCCGCACAATAGACTTGCTTCCCTTCAACCGCGAACCAACCACACTGATCTTCCTCAGACGGGACAACCCGGCCATCGGCTTAGCAATGTCGCCAAGGAAGTTGTAGTTCAAGTTGATCACGCGGAGGTTCGGTGCCATCTTGCCCATGTTCTCGGGTAGCACGGACAGTCGGCATGCCGCCATCTCCAAGTACACCAGGTTGTACATCGGCTCAGGGAACAGTTCCCGGTCATTGAGGGGATTCCCTGTTTGAGCGGCGCGAGAGGATTCCGCGAATTTTCCAAATTGGACAATTGTGATGGCATCAAAATTGTAATGAGCGTGTGTTAGAGTTTTGTTTCAAGAACATGCGGCAGGAAACACCTACCCGAAATGTAGAGCCGCTTAATGTCCCGGACATCACGCAGCGAAAGTGACCTGTGAAACCGTCCGGTCAGCATTCCCGTCATGGCCGAATACTCCATTTGGGATATGAAGCGCTCGGGTGACCGCTGCTCTCGTACACTTCCCACGACCGAGGCGTCATGGAAAGCACGGGAACCAATTCCCTCGGACCTGAAAACCAAAATGAAAATAACTCACAGGTTGGTCCCGGCCTGCGAGCGGACGCTCAGGTTCTCCAGTCGACTGAGCCGGGAAGCATTCGCGATGTCTCCCAGCCTATTATTATCCATGTACAAGGTCCGGAGGTTCGGGAAGGCCGCCAAGTCCACGGTTGTTAACCGGTTATGACTTAACCTGAGAATCTTCAGTTTCGTCATTATTGCATCCGAGGCGAAAGCCATCAATTCATTGTGATCTGGTGGATAAAAATATTCCCGGGGTCAGCGTAAGCTCCAAGCTTCTCCGGCTCAGGGTCCGAGCACCCTACGCAGAAGCGCCGCAGCGGGGGCCCTCGGCGAAAGAAGCTCTTAGACTCTTCGACCGAGCTCCCAACCGGGACCCGCGTGATCTCTTCAAAGCTGGGATGACACAATAGCGGAGTTACACACCTAAATTTAATGACGCCAACGCCGGCAATGAACCGAGCCCTCTAACGGTCTTCACATCGTTGGAGCTCAGATCGAGAGCTTCCAAACGAGGCCAGTGGAAGCTGTCAAAGTCCACTTCTTGGATGCAGTTGCCCTTGACCGAGACTCTCACAAGAGAATCCAGCTGACCAATGCCGTCTAGTCGTACAATCCGATTTCCATCCGCCTTGAGGTCCCGTAGGTGGCGAAGAGCGCCAAACTCTGTTCAGTAGCACGCCGTCAAAGACAAGTTAGCCCGCTGTACAGCCTTCAATGTTCCGGTTAATCGTGATAACAACTCACGTTCGAGGGAGTCGACTTGATTGTGGCTAATCTCGAGTTCTTCGATGTTGAGTAAATGGGCGAACGACGTCGAAGAGGTTAGTCTTTCAATGACGGGATCGTGCCCCAGCCATAGTAAATAAGACATTCTTCCGTTTAGCCGATGAATAATCCGACTCACAAGTTATTTGCCGCGCTCAGGACCCGGAGGTTGCTTGGCAAGCCGCTCAACCAACTGAGTGAGTTTCCGTCCCTAAGGGTCGAGCAGGTGCGTCCATGGGAGTGGCATAATGAACGGGAGAAAAAGAAGGTCAGCCCTGCAACCTAACGAACCCAGACAACCACCGGTAAAATAACTTAGCGGCACTTACACGTATATCCGATCCAAATTTGGCATGAGTTCTTTGAGCCGGTTGAGACTTTCCACGCCTTTCCTCCGAATATCGATGGTCTTGAGTGTCTCCCAGTACGGCTCATAGGGCTCGATCGACGTAAGCACCCGCACCAGCTGCTCATGGGTTATCCTGAAGGAAGCTTCAGTGGTCAGGAAGGTCGTCTCTCCATTACCCTCCCCCGCGCGGGTTTTAGGAGTGCGGGAGAAGGTCCGAGATGCGGAGTCGCCTCGGGGAACTAAACCACTCGGATCCACGGTTGACTGGCCCTGAGGCGTCGGAAGGGGCGATTTCGCTTTTAGTTGGCTCTGTTCCCGCGTTGCGAAGGTGTTTAGTCCAGCTACACAGCATCGCAAAAGCGATGATTCAACGAGATATCAGTCAACAACCAAAGCGTTGGAAATACGTAAAGAAGTTCGGCGTTCCGTACCAGAGTCATTGAGCCCCTCCAACAAGTCCTGGCACCGTTTGGTGCGCGCGGATGCGACAAAGTCGGAAGTCACGCCGCCCAACAATGTGCCAGTGTGCTCTTCGACTTTACTTCGGTCGCTGTCCTCAGTTTCCGTTTCGGGAACATGGATCGATACATCCCGCATCTTCCCACTCCGCCGCCCATCAGAGAAACTGACCGATCGACGTTGGCTGGCGGTGAGAACGGTTGCACGAGGCGTCGCCGCTGCGATCACAGGCGTTGCCAAAGGTCCGGTCTGATTTGGGGTGGGCTTGAGAACTGACCGTATCGGAAGTTGCCTGGTAACAGCAGACGAAGGAGTCCTGGGAGTGCGAGCCGGTTTAACGGGCGACAGGTCCATCTTTAGCGACATATTCGCGATACTCTCAGAGAGCTCCTCCAGCGTCCGAGCTTGTGCCTTTGGCGTTGCAAGAGCATTACTGGGTTTCTGCGGGGAGGCTTCTGACGCGGTTGTGGAAAAATCATCATACTGAGGCTCTGGGGCGTTGATGACGGACTCGGTGTCCCCTCCCAAAATGCTGTCGTCGTCGTAGTCTTCTGCAATGGCCGATTCGTCGCCCTTGACGTCGTCGACCTCTTCGGTTTGATCAACCACAGGTTCTTCGGAATCTTGCTCCTCTTCCTCTTCCTCAGCTTCCTCCTCTTCGATGCTTTTGACCCGGTGACGGTCGCTTCGTGGGGTCCCAGCCAGGCTCTCAATGTCGCCAAATGGATCATCACTCGTATCCCCTTCTCCGGGCGCGGTGTTTCCTTCTCTCACCCATTTGTGCTGTTCCACTGAGTAGACCATGCCACCGAGCTGGGCGGGCAAAACGCCCTGTACCTCCTCGGGCCGGATCGTTCGCATTTGCCCGACCAACGGCGGGCCGGGCTGCTTAACGAAGCTGCCGACGGTCGTTCCTGATATCCCTGACGTCGTGCTCGACGAGACGAAGCGGTTCATATCCTCGTGAGACGCGGGGACGTGATTGGGATGGAGGGTCGCCGGCGTGGTAGATGGAATCCTGGGACTCTCCGGGAGAGGCGGAACAGACTGGGGAGCGGGCCGGGGAGGGAGAATAGCACCAGATCTTGAAGACATGAGATCATTGTCACGAAGGGGTGGATCGGGGATTCGGGAAGTGAACACGATAGTGGGTGGCACGACAATCTTGTCCAGAGACAGATGAGGCACGCTCTTGCCCCCCTGGTCTTGCAAGCTCTTCTCGCCGTCCATTGATGTCCTAGAGACTTCGGCACCCAGCTCGCGCGCCACCTCATCAGCAGCACTCAGACGGCGCAGGAGCTTCCTAGGTGATTTCCTTGGCAGTTTCGGTGGTGGTATGGCGGGCAGGGACTGAGTTTCGTCTAGGATCGAGTCCATCATGTCATCCTGGGATTCGTCCTCCACAGCTTGTGATTCATCAGAAACAGTGCTGAGCGCAGAATTTCCACCGGCACTGCCAGCCCACGACGATTCAGCGCTCTGGTTGAGGACGTCCAACTTGATTTGGGCCAAGATGTTGGCACCTTGAAGACGGTAGTTCACTGAATTGCGTTTTGCTCCAGCCGGTGAGGGATTTGGATCAACTGGCGTGATGGCAGCTATCGTCGAAGCCGAGGCTGAGGAGCTGGTAGACGATGCCAGATTTTGGATTGGGTTTCGCGGGACTAAAACGAGACTCGTTAGGTTCAGGAACAAACACCTTGGGAATGCTGCATACCATCCGGATGAAGATATTCTGTATTTGAATCACGCCTATCGGCAACGACTGTCGAGGCTGGGCCTTGGGTGATTTGGGACGGAACGCGACTTCCAGAACTCAACATCCTCGCAAAGGATTGGGAACCCTTGAAGTACTCTCGAGTTTGAACCTTTCCCCAGGGACTGTTGCGGAAATCTCGACTAGATGATGTTCGGGATGACACATCTTCAGGTGGGCTTAACTTGATTCGCTTGGTGCTCCTCCAAACAGGCTCCTCGTCTCCATCTTCAGAATCGTGACTCGCCGATGGTGAACCCCGAATTGCAATCGAGTCGGCCAAAGCCCCCAGGTGATCTCGGGTGAAAGTATCGTATTTAAATTGGAAAAGTTTCAGGGGCGGGTCAGAGGGCGGTCTGTCGTCTTCAGGTTGGGGTTCGCCATCCGTCGCGTTGTGACTAGCAGATCGAGTGTTCCCCCAGGAGGCGTCACGGGTTTTTGCAGCCTTGGGATTTGGGGTCGGATTTGGAGGCGAATAATGGAGCGATGCGTTGGCGTTGTCGTGGGACGGAGTCTTGGGGACTTGGAAGGTGAACTGGAATGTTGAACTCGCTTTACGGCCATCGAACGCCACGAGGCCCGGTATGTCGCTGGCAACTATTTCGTCCGAACCTTCCACTGCGGAACCATCGACGTTGGATGTGTCTGATTCCGAGGGTGGCACGAACGACTGGGACAGTCTTGATGGTGGAAGTGTTCGAGTTGGTTGAGAAATGACACGAGGTACGGTCGACGGAACAGGCGGCAGCGGCGGGGTCGTGGACCGCTCCGGCCCGTCCTGCAAGTCCGGAGTTGCTGGAGGCGATGGCGGATCGAACATCCTCTCCAGTGCGAGGGGGGTAAAGAAGTCCTTCAGCATCCCCTTTTTGGGCTTCTGACCCGGCTTCAGCCCCAGCGGTGTTTCTGGTAATGGCTGGTCTGCACGAATGAGAAATGTGCCTCCTTGGGGGGAAGAACCATCCCGAGACGGTGTGCCAGGACTTGTGTTGGTAGAGTCGAGAAATGAAGTTGTTTTGTTGGGGGTGGATAGTAAAATTGAATCTTTGACTGACAGGCTAGACACATTGCGAATGCTGTTGTTGATCTTGAGGCTGCTGTTTGCTGGAGCTGGAGATGGGGGAGGGGAGACCCACTCCTCGTCCAGTTCGTCGGTCTGCCACGCCGGAGCTGACATCGTTGGTCGAAGGAGGGAGGTTAGTAGTCGACGTCCGCGGTGAGGGAGAGGAAAAGTTGGTCGTTGTCGCGTTTGTTTACCGTCACGTGGTTGCAATGTCAAACTCGTCACGAGTCGGACCAATCGCCGGCCACAGTTCACACGAAGCTCGCCGCTTCCTGGGTTTATCCACGTTCCAAATGGAGGTTTCAGCTTCAGAACTCGGTGTAGAACCATTTAAGACGTTAAAACGGCCCGGGTCTCAGACATTTCGACGCATCGCCCATCCTCGCGGATGAACCATCAAACCACGGTTAAATCGAGACATTTGAACCTGCGAGATCTGCCTGATTAACTGTGCGTTGGCGCTATATAAAGCGGGGGCCAAAGCGAGACGTCGCTCGATTGTCCTCGTCCGTTCCCACCTCGCCGCACACGGCCTGGGCGACTTGCTCAGTGCTCGGTGCATCACCCTTTCAACACTACATCTCCTGTGACGAAGAAACCTCAGACTTCTCCCAGCCTTTGCTTCTTGTTTTGTGACATGTGCATATTGTTACACGAGGATAAGGGGAGAAGGGAGAAGACTTTGAGAGACCCCCCGACGTGTGCAGGAGTCTGTGTATGATCCTCACGACCTTGATCGAATCTTCAACTTCTTTAGGATGGTATATAAAAAGAGGGATGGGATAACTGGGGCGTGAAATCATCATCTCGCGTTATGCTGCCCTCACCACCTGTGTCACCTGTCGCTCTCCCACCATCCACTTCCCCCTTACCTCCACACTCATTATCCACAAACAAACCGACTAAAATGGCGACTCGCCAATGGACGCCACAAGTTCGGGCTGGGCAAATCATCGCCTTTTCGGTATCTCTCGACGGGCTCTGCGAACTCTTCCTCGACAATCCGGCACTCGTAGGAAACTTGAGGCGGTTGCAATTTAACAAGTACCTCGGAGTAGTTCACGACGCCTCAATTTACGATCCCCTGGGAGTCGTACAAGACGGTCTGCATCGGTTCTCCCGTCCTCCCCCCGAGGACATCGAGGTCACTCTCATCGGAGCCGGACCGACACCCGAACTCCCGGCGGTTGGCATTCCAATCAACTCAATGACGCCTCAAATTCGCTCAAGTAGCTCTTCTTCGCTTCAAACTTTAGAACCGACGGCACTCCCATTTAACCCCGCATTCGCTCACATCCATAAACCCATCCGGCTAATATCACACGATGTTTACGCCTCAACCGGACGCTCCGACGATCGCGGATCTTGCCTAAGCCCGGACTCTCAGACTCGTCTGGCCGACGCCGTTTGGCAGACTGAAGGGTCATGGGAAGCATCAGCACCCACGAACGGCAATAATGCCACTCTTGACAACCCGGCCGCGCTAACCAACATTAACGTTCTCGTTGACGTTTGGACCGAGATTGATCAGTCTTGTTCATTTGCCGATCCGAGTTGTTTGCAGAGCGAGCTCGCGCAAATTCAACAGTGCGTTCGAATTTCACATCGGGTATCAAAACCTTGAGCTAACCATAGGGGTTGTCATCCAGGACTATCGCTCGCTTCTATTGCCCTCCGTGCGATACGCCGGCCTCTGAAAGCCTATCGACTAGCGAGGTAAGAGTTAGAGGTCGCTGGGCTCGAATGGAACGGGTGTGCTCATTCTTTCCTTCATGCAGGAACCAACACAACCAACGGCGACCCCCAGTGCCCCGTCGTCGGGCGAGCCGGGAACCATATATGTTCTTGGACTGAGCGCAGCCATCACAGCAGGTGTATTCTGGACAAGATACCTCCGCCGCTGAGCATCACGCACCCCATCATGTAGCCTCAATTACCCCCACTGTATCATCTAGCAACACCTCTCATCACTACGTAGACTTAACCACCTACCCTAATACCTTTGTATTCTTCTATCACCGGAAATGTCACCTGGTGTGCCTTCCGCAGTCGTCGCCGACTGCTTTAAACTATCACTAGCGTCCAGCCTGCGCCCACCAAAGGACATCTGATCTTAAGCAAGTATACCGAAGGCTCGAGTCACAAAGAAGTCCAGCGGAACTTGCATTCAACTACCAGGAATAACTAGGCAATACAGGACTTCTACGCGGTATTGGCATTTGAATCATGCAAGAAGGATAATCAAGAACAAAAACGGGTGCAAGGAAAGCTGCACTCATAATAACATAGTAAAGGAGAGGAGTTTTTCCAACGAAAACTGAATAATGAGAAAGGATGTCAGAGTAGTCCAGCGTCGACCAGGGGCCTTAGACTGCTGAGCTCGAGGCTTCTCCTGTTTGTCCAGAGGTTTCAGCGGGAGGTGATGGTGTCTCTTGAACTTCGACGCCCTGTGACACGTTGTCAGATCAAGCAAGCCAAGGTCAACACCGAACCGATTGCTCGTACCTTTGATCGGCATGCGGGGCAGTTGTTTCGGCCGACTTCGAGCCACTTATCGACACAGGGCTGATGGAAGGCGTGCTTACAAGCCATAACCCGGATATCCTCATCAGGTTCGTAGTCGGAGAGGCAGATGAGGCACTAGGTAAGCAAGACAACAGAATGTTAGCACGTTCTACTAATCAAAACGTGAACGTTCGCTGCCCAACTCACCCGTTCACTGGTATTCGAGGTGATCTTTCCTTCCTTTTCATACTCAGTCACCTGGGACGCTTTGATGATCTCGAGACCAGATTGCTCAATATCGTCCTTGGACGCAACCGGTGGCTTCACTTGACCGAGAAGCTCAGCCAAGCCCCAGAAGTCGTCTTGGTCGAACTGATTCAGCAGGAGATTCGGAGAAGTGAGGATGGGGTGCGATTCGGGATAGTATCCACCTATGTCGAAATCGAGTTTGAGTCAGTCAATCATCTCTCCGTTTGGAGCCAGCCTAATCTTACCGATAACCCAAATCAAGTAATTCCTCGTCCTATCCCGAGCTGACGCATCACCATCGGTGCTGGCTGCTGGGGGCGTGTCCAGCGTTGGTCCCGAAGGCATCGAAGTCGGCCCAGCACTTGGCCCAGCTAGACTCGGTTCTCGAGATCGTTGTGACCTTTCCCTCTCCATACGTCGCCTGGCGGCAAGCGCTCTCGTCACTTCCAGAGCCCGTGACCATGGCAGTCGAGAGGGATTACGATCCTGCGGGGAACGGATTGTCATAGATGAGCCACTTCCGTTTCGATGGATTGAAGATGGGCGTCCAAAATCGGTAGCTGCAGCTTCTGGGATCATTGGCGGGGGTGGAGGGGCTGCGAGAGCGCCGATCTCTTGAACCAAAGTGGTAGGGGCGGTTCGGATGCCCACGACGATCACCGGGATCAAAATAGTACTAGCCTGAGGTGCCGGTGTGGCAGGCGGTGAGGGCGAGGCTTCGGCATTGTTTTGAGGAGTCGCTGTCGGTTCGGCGGGAGAAGGAGTTGGCGCTGGCGCGTCAGGGGACGGGATGGCCGCAACTGTTCGAGCAGGGAAGCGATGCCTACGATTTCCGAACACAGTCAGGCGAGTTATTCTAGCCAATCAAAGCAGTCGAACTTACATTCTCCACCAATTCAACCGAGGTTCAATTACGCCCTCAGGTGCTCGATGAACCAATCTTGTCCCAGCGGGAGTGGCTGGAGTATCTGAAGTCGAGTCTGCTGGAGTCTCTTCGGGCGATTCATCAGCTTCAGGGGCCGGTGTTGGGCTGGTTTCCGCTGGTGAACCTTCGGCGGGAGCGATAGGTACAGCGATTGGAGCAGCTGTAGCCGCCTCGCGGTAGTTCATTCGCTCTTGCAACGTTCTCCTCAGCTCTGCGTTAGCATCCTGAAGGAACCTCTCAAAAGAGCCTTCTGGAGGCTGATCTCCTGATCCGGCAGTTGCGGTTGAAGGACTCGGAAGGGAAAGCGGGAGACTAGTCATACCTCCCTGACTTCCAGGCGAAGATGTTTGTTCATTTGGCACCGTGCGAGGCTCGCTTGGCCGCGAAGAGATTGGGCTAGAAGGATCCTCAGCCTGCGGATCTCGATTCGCCAGAGCTCTCATCAACTCGCTCGCAATCCGCTCCCTAAGTGAATCAATAGGGTCCCGCGCCGGGTCCTCCGGTGGTGGAGTGGGGGTGTCTTCCATGGGATATGGACCCAATCGTTCGCTCCGGCTCCTCCGATGGCCACGGTCATAGCTTGAAGAGGACGACGAACCAGGAAGAGAACGAAGGAGTCGACCCAAAGCCTCTTCCTCCGCGCCGGCACCAAACACACGGTCTCGTAGAGATCCTATCAAGCTGCGCGGCCTATCCCTGCTACGGCCAATGTAGTCGGGAACATGGTCTCCATCCGCAACATGCATAGTCCTAGGGCGAGGGCGCGGGCCTACGCCAACCGAGGATCGAGGCCTTAAGCGAGAACCGACTGTCTCAGCCAATGAGGGCCGAGGTTCTTCTGCAGGCAGTGTAGCGTCAGGAGAGGTCTGTTCGGCAGTAGCTGGGGTTGTTGAACCGGCGTTGGATGAACCGGGTGGGTCAGACATGAGCATGTTGGCTGTGGCAGAAGCAGCAGCGCTATCGTACACAAGGGTCAGAAATGGGATGCATGCAGCAACGTTCGATCTAAGACTCACAGAAGAAGAGCGCCCAACAATTCAGCTGCTCCACTTGGATTTTCGGCATCTTGGCTAGAACGCCTGGCTGCTTCCGCCTCGTCGCCGAACGTTCCAGGGAGGCGAGCATGTGCGTTGCTTGTCGGCGCATTCGTGGTCGAATCTGCAGCTACATCAGAAGTTCCTTCTACGTTGGTAGCTGTTTCCGAATTCGGCGTCGGTGTCGATGGGTC
>WSTY01000200.1:0-20948 GCA_019633465.1 Tulasnella sp. 417
TCATCGGTCTTGAACCGCAAACACCAAGCGCTCAATCCGAACTCGGTGTGGCTCGGGTAATTCCAGCGGAACGACGTGTATTTCTAGAATCGCAACTAGCACTCGTCAGTTTAAAACGAAACCAGGGAAACAAAGTTTCCGGGTAATACGAACCTTTGACCACTTGCAGTTGAGTTGTGAAGTTAGTTCGTGCGCCAACCACGGGCTGCCTTCGTCCAACACAACAATGAAATCTGGGTCGCGTGATGGGGGGCGGTTGTTTTAAAATAAGTATTCGTGGGCGGGTTTTCCTTTTTTTTAAAAATTAAACTATCGTGTTAGGAACCTGACTCACAGTTGAAATTGCCATGATCGGCCAGAACGATTTGAGCATCAAATTGGTCTCCCTCCGAGCGGAAAGCGTCCGCTTCATAGTCGAACTCGAGAAGTTCCGCCTCCAAGCTGATAATGCGGGTTCCAGCTGGAGCTGTTGGGGTTTCCCGCGGCGGCTGGGAGGATGGCATCGCTGGGGGTGGAGAGGAAGATGGTGGGGGTGGAGAAGAAATGGAGGTCCTTGCGAGTTGGTCCGCCACGTCCTGAGTGGTGGCGGCGGCGGATCTGGTGTTTGTTGGAGAGGCACCAGGGCGTGATCCGGGCGTTGGCGCGGGTGGACTTTAGGAGGGTTAGCTTTAACCGGTGGCTCCTTTGTTCAGCTTATCAGTTTAGGGTCCTGACTCACATGTACATGAGCTTCTTCAGATCAGCGGTCTTGGCCTTGTCGGAGGACTTCTGGTAGGTGCGCTCGTAGAGTGCCTGCAGCACGGACGATTCGAAGAAGACCCGAGTGGGCTCGTTGCACCCTGTGGCGACGAACTCGTAGTGATCGTCTTCGTCCCCTTCGGTATCTCGCCAGATGAACGTCGGTTGGCCGTCAAAGCTGGAGGAATGGAATTGCAGCTCCGAAGAGATTAAGAATACTCGCTCATCGTCAGCTGCCACACAGTTAAGAAACATAATTGAACGCGTCGGCGTGAGGTCAATCAATACTAGGACCTTGAACTCGAATAAACGGCGGGCGAAACCTACTTTCGTCTTCCTCCTCGAGTAGGGCCTCTTCACCCTCCTCATAGACTCGCGTGACAACCAGTTGGTAGTTGAATTCGACGGACGTACGCCGGACTGTCGCCATAGCACTTTGATATCTACAGTTCAGACGGCAGCGTGAGATGTACACATCATCAGAGAGGACCGTGTCGTCACTTGTGACCCACATGCATTCCCGAGCCCCTTTGACGCTGGATCGGGGACGCGTAATATACAGTTCTCCGGTCGACAATTTCGCCAGTTCTTGGGCATTAGGATCTCCTAAAATAGTTCAAGTTTTGTGGGGGGTAAACTTTCAACACCATGTCGTCTGGGGGGGGGTGTCACACCACTTGGAGCCCTACTCACCCCAGACCTTGCTAACCACTACACGACGACCAGATGAGCTCTAGAACATGATATTCGATCATATATAGCTTACAAGACTTGATCATAAACATCTTGGGCTTGTCAGTGGGTATATGAACGATTAGAGGTGGGAGATGAGGGGTTGGAGGATCTCAGGCGTCATTCGAATTTCAACCAAAACAGCCAAACAAAGACCCTCCGCTTCCTTCCATCCCACTACGAGCACCAATCGTCAAAACAACCCCAACGCAATGTCAGACGATCGTGACCCATTCCTTGCCCCTTCAAGCCAGTCGACTAGATGGAACGCGTTTCAAGGCGATGGCAATGGCGGAGGGAGTACGTCTTCGGAGCCTTTTTTTCGAACCACCGTGTCTTGTTGACATTTGAACGGCTCGGGTGCACGCAGGAACAGACTCGCCGGTCAGCTTCGCCTCTCAACTCCGCAACCGACAAGATCCTCAGAGCTCAAAAATCGCTACTCCTGGCACCGTAAGCGTCTCCCGGCACGTCACGATGTTGACCATGCAGGATGATCAATCTCCGTCTCTTTTCCGACCGTTCTCTCAGATTCGCGTCAACACTCCGCCGAGCAATATCCAACGGATGATGCCGCGGCGGACGGTCACCATCAAGTCCGATCCCTTGAAGCTTACGTCCTTCGACCCATCAGACAAGGAACTCTACGATCTCTGGGCGCCAAAGGCGACTTGACGCATCACCCCGAAGGCCGTGTACTTACCCTGTCAGCTCTGTATTAAGTATTTTATAATCCACTCTTTGGGGCTCGGGCGTTTCGCCGATCCCCCATCCATCCATTGCTCCCTCGAATCCTTGCTTCGCGTGGAAGTTGCCGTCTGCCAAGCCTCGTGATTGCCTATTTTCAATTCTTATCATTCGCCCCGAAAGCAGATAGGCTTCCCTTCCTGCCAACGCTCTCAGACGCCTTCGAGGCACATTAGGGTCTCGACTCTCCAAGTACGCGCTTTTTGGGGGCACAGACGAAGGTCACGATGGTGCAGTGAGGCTTGGCGGGCGCCTCCACCAAACCAGAATGGCCGGCCTCCGAACGTCCTCGACGTATATAACCTGTTCTCAAGATCTGGATCAAGCACCTCAGCAGAACTCATCGCCTGCTATCTCTCACATCGTTCTCACCGCGTTCAAACATCATCATGTCGCACATCGTCGTTACAGGAGTGCCCAATCCTTCCCCTCCTGGTCCTGCCCAAACCGCTCCCCCACCCCGTCTCGAGATTAATAACCTCGTCGCCAATGAAAAACACTTTTCACTCTACATTCAAGCTCTTCGTACGTCTCCGCACTACTGAATTTGTTTCGTATTCTTACTTGCAGTTCCTCAGAACGAATGTACGCTACCCCCCAGACTCAGGGTGCTTCTCACTTCCAACTTGGAGGCATCCACGGTCTCCCGTTCCAGCCCTGGGAAGGCGCAGGAGCGAGACAAGTCCCGGGCTCTCGTTTCGGTGGCTATTGCACTCATGGAACCGTTTTGTTCCCGAGCTGGTTGGTGACAGCCAGGTTCCTGCTTATTCAGAATCTAATCGACCGTGCCACCATTCTTCTAGGCACCGACCGTATTTAGCTATCTACGAAGTGCGTGCTCGAGATCATGAACTCCTCACGGTGCTGACCCTATTCTATTAATAGCAAATCTTGCACCAACATGCGGTCGAGATCGCCCAAACGTACACTGTGGACACCGCAGCTTGGAACGCCGCAGCACAAGAACTCCGTATGCCGTATTGGGATTGGGCATCCAACTCTGTTCCGCCCGCACAAGTCATCTCTATGGCCCAAGTGACTATCACCGCCCCCAATGGCCAACGAACCGCCGTCCAAAACCCGTTGTTGGGCTATCGCTTCAACCCCATCGATCGCTCGTTCCCGTCGCCCTACTCGAGATGGCCAACCACGCTCCGGCATCCTCAGAGTGCTTCGGCGAGCGCTCAAAGCAATGTAAATGAGATGATCGCGTACGCCAGTTTCTCTGAGACCTGCTTGATCGCTCCTAACATGCGTCCTCTTTCCCGACACAGCTGGCTTCGAAGTGACCAAGAAGACATTCGTGACAGCACCTTCAACCTCCTTACCCGAGTCAGGACTTGGCCCGCTTTCTCCAATCATACTACCGGAGATGGAGGAAGCGCCTCCAACAGTATTGAAGCGATTCACGATGGTCTTCATGTGGACATCGGAGGGAATGGCCATATGTCAGATCCCTCCGTAGCTGGTGCGCCGTGTCTTACTGTGAAAAAAGACGCACAGTTACTGAAGCTATTCGGTAGCGTTTGACCCGATTTTCTTCCTTCACCATGCAAACGTCGATCGCATCACCGCACTTTGGCAAGCCATCAATCCCGACGTGTGGGTCACTCGAGGTCGCGGCGCCGCGGGCACCTGGACGCTTCCCTCGACTACACTTCAAGACACCAACACAGGTATGTCGTAGACGGGGTCCACCTTCAGTCATTGAACTCATTATCTATGTGCCCGAAAGATTTGACGCCCTTCTGGAATGGAGCCCAAACCTTCTGGGATTCGACTGACTCTCGGGATTGGTCCGCGAAGCTAGGGTACACCTATCCCGAATTCGTCGGTCTGAATCTTGGGGACAAGGCCGCCGTCCGAGCGGCGATTAGTGCCCGAGTCAATCAGCTCTATGGGGATGGTCCTCGACGGACCTTCGCCTTCGCTGCAGCCAGCGCACCCGCAATTGCCGAAAGCGCCGCCGAGCTTGTAGGCCAGACCCCCGCAACTCACGCAGCTCCACCCGCAGCCATGCGGCTCTTCGCGCTCCCTGCTCGGCCTGCCGCTGCCGCTGCAGCGGCGCAAGCTCCGGTTCCCGAACCCCCAGCTGCTTCGGCGGAAGGAGCGACCTACACCGATTGGACCGCCCGAATCCACGTCAACAAGTACGCAGTCGGCAGCAGCTTTTCGGTCCTGATCTTCCTGGGCCCCGTTCCCGAAGATCCTGCTCAATGGCGCACCTCGGAAAGCTACGTTGGGGCGCATCACGTCTTCATGAACAGCGCGGCGGAGGAGTGTGAGAATTGCCGCAACACGGCCGAGGCTCAGATCGAAGGCTTCGTCCACTTGAACAAGGCGATAGCCGCTCGGTCAGGGCTCAACTCGTTCGATCCCGAAGTTGTGGAACCTTATCTCAAAGAAAACCTGTCTTGGAAGATTCTCAAGGTAAGGGCTGACGCCAGGAGGGGTCTCCTCGCCCGGATCCCGAAATCGAACTGTTCCCACTCCGTCTAACTCTTTGGCTTATCTCCCTAGGTGGACTGTTCCAGCGCCGATGTTTCGGAAGTTTCGTCCCTGCAAGTGATTGTCATCGCCACACCCTTGGCATTCGAGGACGGCGAGGTGTTCCCTCACGCTGGCACCGGGCGTCATTGTCATGAGATAACCGAAGGACAACCAGGAGGATATCACACCCATTGAATCGTTTGATGTTCTCACCCCGCCCCAACCGTAGCTCTCAAATTTGTATAACATTGCAATAAGAACCGTGGTTTGAATGAGTAAAAAAACCAACTACGCGTGCAGATGGGCGCTAGCTGGCGCTGAATATTCGAATTGAGGTTGACGATTGGGTTTTGATCGCTCGAAAAGGCGGTGCGTACCTCGATAATTAATCCCATGACCTGTTCTATTTTTAAGATCGAGACCAATCTCACTTGGTTAGGATCCTATTCGAATATCGAGGCGCTTCCCAATGTCGCGCAATCAGAAGTGCGACATTTGCCGTGACGGCATCCGAGACCTTCAAGCCGCCAGTGTTCCTGCCCGACCCCGAAAGCGCCCACGCCTCGTCGCCATTGGTCACTCTACTGGAAAGGCAAGTGGATCGGTGTGTTACCTGCCGAATGACGTTGATGGCGTGAGTGGATGGGAAACCGGGCTCCGTGGTTGAGAACGACTCCCATTCGCTTGATCCGCTCGCTTTGTCTCGAGGACTCCCCCAAAATCGCAACCCTCCTTTAATGGTAGCCTTCTTGGGTATATTTAGATACCCTTCTATCTGTCTGTTCCATGTCTTGGGGTCAGGCGGGTTCGGAGATGGGCGGGTAGACGATAGATCCAGGCCAACGTGATACTTCAACCGCGTTCTGCATTTCATTGGCGGACCCAAAGCTTCCTTATTGCTCGTTCACTTTGTCTACAAGCGCCTCGGTCTTAGTGACCTATTTTTATTCTCTCGGTCCCTTCAAGCCCCTGCCGATATCCCGGACCATCACCGGGTGCCCAACGAGCCGACGTATATAAGGCCCTATCGGTCGTGGTTTATGGTGACTATCAGGATCGTCACTCCCTCACGACACTCGAATATCCTTTTCTCATACTTCCATGGCCCAGCACGTCGTCATCACTGGCGTTCCACGCACTGGAACCGAAACCACTCCTCCCACTCGGCGGGAGATCAACGACTTCGTAAAGGACAACAAACAATTTTCCCTATTCATTCAAGCCCTCCGTAAGTCCTTTGATTCTACTCGATAACATTATATCATCCCAACCTTTTCCATCGCAGAGGCGATGTACCAAACCTCCCAGCAAGATGGGCTATCCCACTTCCAAATCGGTGGCATCCACGGTTTGCCTTACCAGCAATGGGAAACCTCAGGGGGTGATGAGCCAGTCGGACAATGGGGAGGATACTGCACGCATGGTTCAATGCTCTTTCCCACTTGGTAGGTCTCCTGTCTGCAGTCTTATCCTCGAGCAAACCAGCTTATGTACTAATCTCATCTTTAGGCATCGTCCCTATGTCGCTACTTACGAGGTAGTGTACTACCACTTTGCAGCCGTGAACTATGCTCACAAAACCCCGCGCCCAGCAAACCCTTCAAGCTCTAGCTGTCCAGATTTCCGACACCTATACCACCCCGGACAAGGCTGAGTGGCAGGACGCTGCTGTCAACCTTCGATTACCGTACTGGGATTGGGCCAGCAACGCCGTCCCTCCTTCTCAAGTTATTTCAGACGCTCAAGTGACGATAACCGACCCTAGTGGTCAGCAGACGCCCGTCGACAACCCGCTTTTGGGCTATCCATTCAACCCCATCGACCCTTCTTTCCCCGATCCTTACTCTCAATGGCCGACAACTTTACGTCACCCAACGAGCGAGGACTCCGATGCTACCAGCAATGTCAGGGAAATGATTAGGTGAGAGATTACACATATCTTGGATTCGATCATTCCGCTCACTTTGAGTTTTTCTGTGCTAGGGATTTGCAGAGTGACGCCAGAGACCTTCGGACCAAGACGTACAACCTGCTCACCCGAGTTAGTACTTGGCCCGCGTTCTCCAACCATACCCCTGGCGACGGAGGTAGCTCCTCCAGCAGCTTGGAGGCCATCCACGACGGTATCCACGTTGACGTTGGCGCAGATGGGCATATGGGCGACCCGGCGGTCGCAGGTAAGCACTCGATCAGAATCGTGTTCGCAGCGACACCAGCTGACACCGATGCGCTCAGGATTTGACCCCATTTTCTTCCTTCACCACTGCAACGTTGATCGACTTCTCGCGCTTTGGGGGGCCCTTCACCCAAATACCTGGGTAACTCCGGGACCGGCGAATGGAGGGACTTTCACAATCGCCGGCAACGCCACAGAGACTGCGACAACTAGTGAGTGGCGGTTATTTACTGTACAATATAAATGTTCTTAATTGGTGATCACAGACCTCACGCCATTCTGGAACGGGGCTACCACCTACTGGAACTCGAACGCATGCCGCAACTTTGAGACTTCCCTGAACTATACGTACCCAGAGTTTGCTGGGCTCTCCGGGGCAGATCCCAACACCGTTCGAGCCAAGATTGGAGCCATCGTCAATCAGCTTTACGGCGGTAGCTCGCGCCGAACTTTCGCGTTCGCAGCCGCAGGAGCTGGGGGTGCCACTGGCCAATCCGTTGCGCCTGCTGCAGAGAAAATCCTAACCGCCGCTCAGCACACCGCCCCTGCTCCACCGGCCGCGATGCAACTCTTCGCGGTCCCTGCTACCGCTGCTGCTCCTGCTGCCCCTGCCGCCCCTGCCGCTGCTGCTCCAGCACCCGCAGCTGTTGACAGCCAGGTCCATGTCGAAGTCACCGGTGGAGGCCTTCACAAGTACTACGAGTGGTCCGCTCGGATTCACGCCAAGAAGTTCGAGCTCGGCGGATCATACTCCGTCCTGATCTTCCTCGGACCTGTTCCCGATGATCCCAAGGAATGGCGCGCTTCGCCTAGCTACGTTGGCGCCCATCACGTATTCGCTAACAGTAGGATGGAGGATTGTGAAAACTGTCGCCGTAACAGCACGGAAAACGTGGAAGGCTTTGTACCATTGAACGAAGCTATTGCAGCTCATTCTGGGCTCAATTCGTTCGATCCCCGTGTGGTCGAGCCTTATCTCAAGAAGGAGCTGTCGTGGCGCATCCAGAAAGTAAGCTAGTATCGAAACTCTCTATTAGATTCTACTCCAATCTAACTACGCAATACAGGCAGATCGATCCGGTGTCGACATCAGTCAACTTCCATCTCTTCAAGTCGGGGTGGTTGCTTTGCCGCTCCATCTCCACCAGGGCGAAATGTTCCCTAAGGCAGGGACTCCGGTTCACCATCACAGCATCACGGAGGGCAAGCCTGGGGGTCATCTGGGTGCTTAGATTGAACGGAATTGGCTGCCAAGTTAATGAACACAATCATTGTATCACGAGCTTTGTAGTAGTGAAATCCAAATTCGTGCATGTCAGTCCGTTGCCACGGGTTTTTCCGGATGCTTTATTAAGGGACGGATTGCCTTCGATGACGTGACGAGCTACGGATGCAATCGTCTGCCGATCCACCACCACATCCCACACCCTCAGTCCAACCACCTCCCCCTTGCCAGCCAAACTCCTCTCACCAGCATGACAGAGTACATCGATTGGACAATTCGCATTCGAGTTAACAAATTCGAGCTCAACGGAAGCTTCTCAGTTTTGATCTTCTTAGGGGACATCCCAGACGACCCCGCGGAGTGGATGTCCTCTCCCAGCTACGTCGGCGCTCATCGTGCGTTCAGTGGCGGATACGGGAGTCCTGACGATCCCGATGCCATTACGGAGGGATTCGTGCACCTAAATTCTGCAATTGCAGAGAAATCCGGCCTCAGTTCTTTCGATCCGAAAGAAGTGGTGCCTTATCTGAAACGCCAGTTGGGATGGAGGATCCAAAAGGCAAGTGAAGTTATTTTTTCAACTCTAGTTCTGGCCGAACTAACTATCTTATACATAGGCGAACCGTTCACCTGTCGCTGCCGGCGACGTTCCCTCGCTCCAAGTCGTGGTTATCGCTACACCAATGAGAATGAACGAAGGGGAGCCTTTCCCAGAGCCTTGTGGAGACCCCAAGCATCATCACGAAATAACATCAGGAAAGGCTGGAGGCTATGCCGAGTGAAGGTGGCGACAAGTTTGGTAGAGCGAACCAAACTCCCAAAGCGGAGGGAAGGACTTGAAATCTCGATGAGTTGTGATTCCAGATCCCGGAGGTTCTGGTGTAGGTTGTGCCCCGAAAACTTAAAATGTATATGCTTTGTTGATAAGAACCAATGGATTGTACTGTAGTCGAGGCTGGGAGCGAGCATAACAGTCCGCCAGCTGCCGTGAAAACACCACCACGCCTAGTGAAACTACCATGTTAAGAGAACCGGGATCTTTTTACCATAATATCTGCTCCATTGAGCGTAAAGCAGTTTCGAATTCTTGTAAATGAGATGCCAAACAACATCAAGTCTGAAGTGCCTGGTTTCGCCAACTCCAGGGAACCCGGGGATGAAAAGGATAACTAAAATGGGTGTGAATAGTGAGGCACAAAGGCGGCGGAACCCTGCATTATGATAGAATATTGGCTAATTGTGAGGAAGACCGCGGGACCCCGGACGCGCGATGTTCCATTGCTCATCCCATCTCTGGGACTATTTCGCCGTAGAACCGATGTCTGTGTGATTGTGAGGCGTTAACTTACAATAATACGCCACGGCCTCGATTCGGAGGACTATGCGAGGTCTAAGTTATAAATTTGGCTTTTAACAGAAAGAAGAGGTATATCCTCCGGAAAGTCGACAGCCGGCACTTCTGACGGAAAACAAGGGAATAGGCAAAAGTGTATGCCGTGGTTGGTGGAACAAAGTCAACGAGTCGGATCCACAATCAAAAATGGTTCGAAGGGAGATGCATATGATGAATGCTATCGAGGCACATGATCAAGGACGGTATAACGCCGTTGTCCCCAACATCAGCTCTGCTAAAGCCAAGACACCTTCATCGCTACAGCTGATTGAAGTGTTTTTCCAATCCAAACGCTCTCGACTTCCGACGATTGCCCCCGTTCGTCCATCACGATGTGCTTAACCAAGAGGCGCGCGAATTCTGCCTCAATCATAACTCAAAATTTACACAATCCGCTAAGCTTTTACACAACATGAGAGGGGCCTCCCACATGTACATACTGATAGTGATGTAAGGGCGAAAATTTCCTGTGCGGTCTCATGCCTACACTTTCCCCCTGCTCGGCCTAGTGAAGTGCGTAGACAGACTGAATTCCTGCCACAGCCGGTCACCAAGACTGAAGTAGTTTGAGGTTTTGAAGCGTTCCTAGATTTCAATGTCAAATGCTGTTCTGAGCCAAATGTGGCTCTAGATCGGTTCGAAAAGTGTGGCGCCCGCTTACTCAGCGAGGCAGATTCAATTGTTCCATTGGATGACCCCCACGCCAGCGGTCCAGCTCGGTTTTCCCTCTAAGCCCCTGACCACACTTCCCTCCCCATCCTTTTCCAAGATGAAGTGAGCTATCAAATTCTAACTCAGACAAGCGAGCTCTATCGCCTTTTGACAAGATACGACAGACGATCACCTCCATCCAGCCTTCATCACTCCGGTAGAGGAGAACCAGTTCATGACAGGTTGCAAGTCACAGAGATCACAGCTCCATGCACGAGTCAAGGTAACGCACGAGCAGGACAGTAATGATGAGACCACTTCCGCTGACTGACCAATTTCTTCATCCCTATAGTTGACTGATTTTGTGTCGCGACCGTTGAAGGAACTCACGGACACCCCTACATGATTCCGGAGCGATATTGAATATGCAACGATCAACCATTTCCATTGAACATCGTCCCATTACTCATCTTATCGCTTGGAGTTTATTGACTTGCTGAAGACCAAAGAGTTATTAACCAGGCCCACCATGTTCAGCGAGGCGAGGGCGTCTAGTTTTCCCATTCATCGAGCTCGTTCGGGATTTCCACCGCGTTACTGACCAAAGCACCCTACACAAGCGCACACGAATTTGTTTGATCTTCTCTAGAGCAGCGAGCGGTCTGGTTGGTTCAATCCAGTCATATCTAACCGCGGCGCAAAAGCTGGCAGGACGGACCGATCTATCTGTGATTCTCTCGGCCCGCGACCTCATTGCGAGGACCTTTGGGAGCACTTTAAAATTCCAAGTGCCAAGGCACGGGCCAGGTCCAGAAACAGGGTCCCGAGAGCAAAACGGTCCGATTTTTTGGGCACAGAGCCGACTTCGGAGGTTGGGAGGGGCTAACAGCAGAGAGGAAGTTGGCAGTCAGAACGACAGCGCGACGGCAGCAAAGAGACCTTGGGTTCGCCCGGGATTGGATGAACGCCTCGAACGAACGGGTGGAGCGGGTAGGAGGATGTAAGCGGAAAGAGGAACTGCCATCCCAACACAAATAATCGCCAAGTGCTGGAAGTCCGTTCTTCTGGATTGTATCTCGTCCAACCAAGATCGCCACCAAGAGACACAAAAACTACGCGTAGACGCCTCTTCTTCGCAACAAAGGTGTCAAGGCCAAGGCTCTGTCTGCCATCCTCTCCATCCTGGATTTAGGACAACCCTCGAGGGGAGCATTCGTCACGCCACGACAGAGGCTGTATGACTGTAAGCCTCGCAATTGCCAGTGTCATGGCCACAATTTGATCTTAGTGCAATGTACCGATATTAAATCACGCAAAGCACGCCGTGTCCGACTTGTTACCGACGTGGTACAGGACCAGGTCCTGTACAACCTGTTCTACGGGTTCGAAACACAGTTGCAAGGAGCTGCTCTTCTACAGCGAAATGCCCTCGGGCTGTTCGCAAGTGTTCTACACCTCTACTCAACCTAGGATGATTCTATTCCGGCGACTTGTCCCTGGCTCGATGTGGTAGTCCCTGCTTTTTGGTATAATTCCTTCGAGATGAATGCTGGTCGCAAGGTGAGGAAAGGGTTTTGCGTTTCATATCGGAGGGCGCCAGAGTGAGCTGGCTTGGAAGGTCATCCCCAAGGCGACGGTAGACGCGAGGTTGTGAAAGGGCTTAGGCGGTATTGGTAGGTATGTCGGAGGCGACGAAGGTACTGCCATCGATGCTATTCCTCGGTTCTATTGGTGCCAGTCACTGCCCCTCGACCATCAGCAGTCCCAGAAATATTTTGAACCAATCAATTTGTTATCCTCGAAGATTGCGGCACGGTGTGGCTCGCGGTGGAGTGATTTTGTTCCCCGGAACTAGGGGCAGTGTCAAGGGCTGCAGCAGGGATTCTGTTGGACTAGGGAGACCAAATACAGAAGTAATGATACAGGTTCAATGGTGCCAAGGTGGGTTCTGAAGGCGAAGAAGGAAGGAAGAACGGACTGAGATCAACGGGGACCTTCGGGCCTCTTCCTTTGCCTTCTCCCGGGCCCTAGATTCCCAACCCCCAATCACAGCCTCCGCTGAACAAAAATAAAACACTCCAACTTTCTCTACCAGTGCCATCCAGCGAAGAGAGTTTATTCCAATCAGACTCGGCTCAGGCACCATACGACTTGAATCCCCATTCTGGTGAACCCGGTGACGAAGTTTCCTCCGCTTCGGTACAACGTTTCACAAATTTAAACTGTACGTGCGTGCTATAATTTTAGCATTGGACACGGAGCTACCCAAAGCGAGCAAAGGATATCAGAGCCCGAGTGCCAATCACCCATAGAACCCCTCATCGCCTTCGTAAAATTCAATGGAATCTTCTATCTCTCATGAATCCATGCTTCTTATGATGGAAGGTACTTAGGAAGCACGGTGCGTTGACTTGCAGGTATCAGGAACCCGCGTCACGATCTGTTATCCACCATTTTACAGAGCTCCACGCTTGCGAAGCCAGTTGCACTTCCCGGGCTTCGAAGGACCTCTCGACTTGTCCATTCAAATCATGAAGAACATGATGGCACCAAAGAGCGACAGATATCGGCAGTTGTCACACTGGCCCTCCTCGTCGGTGCCCAGTCGACGTTTTGAGCGTTCCGCAGCCATATAGATCTGTCACTGCAAGTGCCTAGGTCCCACTTCTCTCAGAGTAGCTTAAGAGGCATGCATTTCTGACCCCAAAATTGTTCTCGAACGTCCCGCTCACCCTTTCCTTGCCAAGCAGATCTGCTTGCCATTCTCTCGAAGATGCCCGAGGATCCAAACACCCCTGTACCTGACCCGAGAACGCTTTCTGATTCTTCGCCTCTAGAGTCAGATCCACCCTCCCCTAAACGACCTCAGCTTGAGATCCGCAAATCGGGAAAGCATTTTGAGCTTGTTGGACTTATTTCCACATTTGCCGTCTTCTTCATCACGTGCGGCACTGCAACCTTGATATTGGGATGGCTCTACGCATTTCATGACCCAATCGCAGCTGGAGGGGGAATCACGTCGGCATTCCGGCATGGGTCATTCGTTATCAAGGAACCTTCCAGCTCTGCCAACGAAGAATCCTTGCCATCTCAGACCCGCACGGAAACACTGCGAATATTGATGTTCTCTTCGCTAGCAGTAAGTTTGAGTGAGTATATCATGCTCAGTGTGGACTAACTTCGGATTATATGTAGAGCCATCTTGTCTCCCTTACAAGTACGATTCTAGTGACCCTGTTGGCGTACCGATCGGCTATACAGTGGTTACGCTCTCCGGAGAGTCCAGACGATGCAAATCTCACTCCTATCCAGTGAGTCTCCGATATTTAAATCTTTTTAGCAAATCCACGTGCACTTACTATGAACCACACCGAGGAAAGGTACGGACTCCTCGTCCGAACCCTCGGCTCGGGAAGTCTAATGTCGATCCTCAACACCCTGCGTTACACTAGCCTTTCAACAAGGGCAAAGGCGCCGCGTCTCTTCAAGGAAGCGGTGGTCGGCGTGACCGGAATCTATATCCTCAGCCACACGGTCGGCGTAATCGATCTGTGGCTGCACGGCAAAGCTCGTTCATTATCCGTCTTTCGAGGTGTACCGGTCGAATCAGAGGGACTCTACGGAATCGCATACAATCAGACCACATGCGGGCCGTTCAACATGACAGGTTTGCCCTGCCATAATCTCATCTCCAACCGCCGGGGTGGTACGCATTGGGCATACGACGAGCCGTGGATGTACCTCGAGGGCTTCGATACCATCTCGGGCGTCAACCCAAATATAAGCCTGGAATATATCAGCGACACTGCCATTCTTGTCCCCGGCCCAAATAAGAGCTTCGAATCTCAAGGATTTAGCATCAATACGCAGGGCCTTCGTGTGGAGTGCGCAAACCTTAGGGATGAGTGCGATAGGATACAGTCGCCTTTTCCGGCCCTCATACGAAGTGCGGCCCCGGTCACCAATTGCTCAAAGGCAGGGTACCCGCGTGTCCCGTACTATACCTCTGGAGAGCTCAAATTTTCAGGATGGGACGATCGTAATATCGAAAGTTTGGTGCTAGGTATCATTGGCGATGAAATGGGAGGGATGCTGTAAGTTTGCCAGACTGGACGTGGAACGACTCATAGCTCATCATTCTCTTCCCTCTAGACACGGTACAGCGGATTTTTCGTCGGGGTGGACAGCCAACCCGGTGACAACAATCGTCCAACTGCGTTGGGAGAACGCTACCTTTGTGATGAACAGTGGCGATCGTGTCGTTGAAGATAATCCAGGCGTTTGGTATGGCAACGCCTTGGACTTATATGCAAAATGTACAATGACGTATCTCGACGTCATTGCGCAATACGACCCCACCGGGAACCAATGGACGATCAAGGAGACAGCTCTTTCTCGGCCGGAGCTCGCATCCATCTTGTGGACACCGATGATCTTCCAGCTCTGGACCGACGACCTTCGCTACGCGCTCACATCGTACATTACCATCCAAGGAGCTCAGACGATGGACACTCTGAAGTTATTAATGGCCAAGTACGGGATAGCATATACTGCCCCTCTGATGGAGTTTACTGCTGCGTCCAACTTCACCACTCCCCAGCCGGTCGCTTTGGGATTGTATCCCATGGCCCCCACACTTCTCTTGGTGTGCTGTCTTTACATCTACTCTCTGGTCGCCCTCGTTATTTTCCTCCTTTCGTGCAAGTCCAATAACCTCAGGGTCTTCGTACCCCGCGAATTGACCATCAAAATGGAGCAGGGCAAGGAGAAGTCGGCACTGGATGTGGCCCAGTTGTGGCTGACGGACCCCTTACCGCTTGTTGGATCGATGTTTCCTGGCGGGGATGGAAAGGACATCGCGCGGTCTGTGAAGAGCGATCCGCTCCAGCGAGTCTACGACAGCTTGGAGGGGTTGGGTCAGGTTGGAATTGGGCTCTACACAGGGCACAAAGGGGACAAGATCTTTGGGCTCATCCCCCAAAGTCACAATCAGCAGCGGCGCCACAGGCATGTATCCGTCTTTAGGCGCGAGGGCAGTACACTGCTGGACATGGTTCCGATACGCGGGAGTACTGGGATCGCCCTGCCACAATCAGTCCCGAGAAAGGTAAATTTCGGTGCCAAGCTCTACGGCCGTTACTGCCGCATGGAGACTTTTAACTAATTCTTCAGCGCCTATGGTTCTCCAGGATTCAATTGCCTGCAATCAGGCCCCGGGGATAGTTTCCCAATCATTGAGCATTGAACTGGAACCCGTCCACGAATCATCCCGCCTCTCCGACCCCCACCGCCCTCAGCTTGGGATCCGCACGTCTCAACGGCGGGTTAGCACCTTTGGACTTGTCTCTAGCGTTTGCGTCTTTGCCATGACCGGTGGGATAGCAACTTTGATGATAGGATGGCTCTGCGCGTTTCGTGACAACGTCGAAGGTGGCGGCGGTGCTCTTTTTGTGCTGCGGAATGGTTCATTTGTGATTACAGAACCTGCAAAGATTGAAGACTCCCTTCCACCCCAGACTCAGACGGAAGCACTACGGATCTTGATGTTTTCAGCCTTGGCGGTGAGTCGGAGTGGTTTCAAATTCTTTTTATGGACTAACATTGAATCTCAGGGACATCTCGTCTCCGTTGCGAGCACGATTCTCGTAACTTTGCTAGCCTATCGTGTGGCCACAAAGTGGTTACGCGCTTCCGAGTCAGGGAATCCAAATGATGTGAACCTCAGTCCTCTCCAGTAAGTCCTTCAAACCAAGCTCTTCCGTTGATGAGTCAGGCACTAATCGCAAAGGACTGGTTGAATAGATATGGTCTACTTGTCCGGACCCTTGGCTCGGGAAGCTTGATGTCGATCTACAACAGCTTGCGTTACATTATGCGCTCGGGCAGAGCAAAATCGCCTGGATTCTTCAAGGAGGCGCTGGTCGGCGTTGCTGGGATCTACCTCCTCACTCATGTAGTCGGTCTTGTCGACCTGTGGTTGCACGCCAGCGTCCGAGCGGTATCCGTCGTTCGGCCCATCCCGGTCGAGACCCAGGCGCTCTATGGGATCTCATACAGCGATATAAAATGCGGTGCATTTAACAAGAATGAATTGCCCTGCCAAAAGCTCATTGAGATTGAGGGGGGCACGATATACTGGGCCTACAACTATCAATTGTTGCACTTGCAGTTCAACAGCGCGTTGTCGGACACCAACCCGTATTCAAAGCTGAAGTACATCAACGACACAGCGATCCTTGTCCCTGGTCCTGGTACAGATTACAGGTCTAGAAGTTTCGCTTTTAACACCCATGGAATTCGCGCGCGATGTTCGAACGTCAGGGATCAATGTGAAAGGCTGGCAGTGCCTGTTACCCAATTCCTTATACCAGGAGGGAGCCCGGTAATTAATTGCTCGGAAGCCGGATATCCGGATTTCCCATATTACACCTCGGGCGAGCTCCGGGCTTCAGGATTCGACGGCAGAAATATCGAGACCTTAACTCTGGGGATCATCGGCAATGAGATGGGGGGAATGATGTACGTCATGCTAGCCTCAAGTGGATCGTCGCTCACTGCCTTCTTTCATTTCAGTAACGGGACGGGGGATTTTTCGTCGTTGGGGTGGACACCTAACCCAGCCACGATAATTCTTCAACTCCGCTGGCCCAACGTCACCACTCATGATACCGATCAGACGAATCCTGGTGTGGCATATCTTAATGCCCTGGATTTATATGCAACATGCAGCGTGGAATATCTCGACGTCGTAGCGGAGTACGACTCTATGGAGGACGAGTGGAGGATCTTAGAGACAACCCTCTCCTCACCAGAGCTCGCGTCCGTTTTTTGGACGCCGTTGATGTTCCAGTGGGGAGGGACCGACATTCTCCAGGCACTCAAGCCGTACATGACGAACAGGGGCACACGAGTCCTGGAGAATCTCGAGATGGTGCTTGCAAAAACTAATATGGGGTATATTTCCCCTCTGATGACATTCATCCCAGCAGCCAATGTTACCACAGCTCGGTTGGTTGCCTTGGGGCTGTATCCAGCCGCACCTACCATTCTCTTGATGAGCTGCCTCTACATCTTTTCTTTGGTCGCTCTCGCCATGCTCTTTTTTATATACACCTCGAACAACCGAATGATCCATGTTCCCCGCCACTTGACAAGGGAAAAGAAACGGGACGAGGAGACGTCGGCACTCGATATCGCCCAAACATGGCTCACTGATCCCTTACCGTTTATTGGATCACTGTTCCCTACCAGGGATGGAGGAGAGATTGCGCGTTCTATTGAGAGCGATCCACTTCGGCAGGTATCTGATGGCGATCGAGGGTTGGAGGGGTTAAGGTTAGGTCTGCACAAATGGCGAAGAGACGTGATCCTCGGGCTTGTACGTCGGTCTAGGAGGCCTGATCGGAACGGAGGTAAAGCAATGCAGGAGGATATTTCAGTCCCTGGGGAAGCCGCGATCATATCTTCGCGTGCGGAGATGGGAGAGGCGGAGTCTTAATGGTGTCCTTCTTAGCCATCGTGTTTCCATCCCATATAACCAAATGGTGCAGCTAAATTTTGCATGAATAAAGTAAAATCAATCCGATTCTAACTCTCCGTGTTCATGACAAGGTCGTGCCGTGGCCACTGTGCGCCCCACGCTGAAGGTAGGGTATCGATGATAGAAGTTAGCAACTAGTTAGCGCCGTCCTAGTTTGTCAGTTCGGAGAGATTTATCGAGGAAGAACTGGAAGTTGTGATGTTACTCTAGACGTTCTAGCTGATGCAACCTAACAATTGCTGTAGGACTCGGCGACTAGAGTGGGTACTGGTCTGCATTGACATCAGGATCGTCTCTCTGACTGCGTGCTTGGCAGGGTACTAGGTTGAACAAGATCCGATCCACCGGAGCTCGTGCCTCCCTCAACAAATTTACCGAACATCAGCGGCCGGCCGTTTCGATGACAAACAAGGGAATAAAAAAGAAATGAAGGAACGGAAAAAGTCCCGATCCAGGGTTGGCGGCTCGTGGGGAGACATGATGAATGCAACCGACCAGGGCATCTGATCTCACGGCACCTCACGTTCAGATAAGTCCATCCCTTATAATTCAATGAAAACAGTCATTTCTTCTGTTAAACCCATCCGTCGATCACGGTAGGCTTAACCAGGAGCAAAGCGAATTATAAGCTCCGCAAGTATAAGGCACTTATCGATGTCATTCTCGCGACGCAAACCGCGCCGCAGATTTTACGCGGACCGCTGAGGCTTTACATAACAAGAAAAGGGTCTCGTATGGATACCGACTAATAATGACACGGATGCAAAAAATTACGGAGGACCTTTCTCGGACTATATGCTCAGGAAGCAAGGGAGTAAAAAATTGCCAACCCCATCGTATGTCCTGGACTCTTGGGCTACTCGGCGTAGGTAGTAGAATTCGACCGCAAACTATGACGCACTCGCCCAAAGGTTAATCCTCCGTCTTGAGCAGTTTGTGCAAAAGTGCCCTCGCCGCTTTCCCATCTGCAGTTCCTTTGCTCAACTTCATAACCTGCCCAACAATCTTCATCAACACCTTCTCATTACCCTTCCGAACTAGCTCAGCCTCTGCTGGAAGGAGCGAAATGGCCTGCTCGCAGAGCGATTGCAGGTCAGATGATGTTGCCCTCAGGCCGAGATCGTCTACGAGCTTGGACATGGATGAGAGAGGTTCGGTGCTCGGAGGTAAGTTGAAAATGCGTCGAATGAGCGTTTTTGCGGAGGTTCCAGTGATTTCGCCGGCTTGGAGAAGGTCGATGAGTTCACCGAGGGCTGAAGGTGGGATGGGGTTGGCGCTGAACGGTTCGTCCAGTCGACTGAGCTGAGCGAGGAGCTCTTGGGTAATCCTTGGGGGGGAAGCGTGTCAGAGTGATCCACAGTGTTGTCAGCGGGGTGAGCCCACCGCCAACGCACCAATTAACGACCACCTTGGGATCGCGGCCTTTGGCGACTTCTTCGAAATACGGCACAGCGCCGGGTGGAGCTACTTCTCCATCGTAGCCGATGTTGACGCCGGAGTCGACTGACATGAGGACCTCGGCTTGCCGTTCTGTCAAGCCGTAGTCATTTTGGAGCCGCGTTGAGAGAGCTGACGGGAGTTCCGGCATCGCCTGCCGTACTTTGTCGACGTGCCCCTGAAGGAAAGGCAAGAAAATCGTCAGAAATAGCAGCCAGAGGGCAAGGTATGTTTGTGTCTAACCTCTGTGATCAGTACGGGTGGCAAGTTCGGGTCTGGCATGTAACGGTAGTCTGGCGCGTCCTCCTTACTTCGTAACTTGAATGTCTCAGCTCGCTCTTCGTCAAAGCCACGTGTTTCTTGGGGTACTGGTAAGCCGCGTTCGATGAGATCTATATGGCGGTAAACTTCCGAAGCTGCAGTAATGGGGTTAGTCCAACTCGTACTCCCCATCGGCTAAAACCAACGTACTGATAGCTACTTGGACGGCCTTGATGCTATTCAGGTTCTTGATTTCGCAGCGAGTTCCGAACGGCTCCCCAGCTCGGTTAACGGAAACGTTCACGTCACAGCGTAGAGAGCCCTTAAAATCAAAAGGGATTAGCCATCTTTTTTCGGATGGATTTCTATATCGTGTTCCAGTACCTGCTCCATATTACCATCGCTGGCGCCAACGCTTCTCAATAGAGCTTGGAGTGTCCGCACGTAAGCAGCTGCTTCTTCTGGGGATCTAAGCGGAAGGGATGCCAGTGAGAAATCTGATGGGTTCGAGTAACGGGAAGCCGTGCACCTCATATCCGGATTAGAGACTATTTCCATCAAGCCAGCACCAGCACGGTTCAAATCTATCTGAGTCGCTCCAAGGGATTGTTCGTATGTCGATTTGGCAGTGTCTTGTTCCAACTGAATCTGCTTCAAACCAACCCGCCTCTGGGCCTTGTCGAGATACAGAAAACCTCCGGTCGCCAGGGGTGCTGTAATGCTTACTGCCTCAGTGTTGAGACACAAGGGAATACCAATTTATAAATCATACCATAGTTTTGCGTGATTTGATAACCAGATGGCAAGTCTCGATAGAAGTAGTGTTTGCGGTCAAACGCCGATTTTGGTTGAACGGTCGCATTCAAGGCGAGAGCCGTTCTTATCGCCAAGTCAACGCAGTACTTGTTCAAGCGCTAATTTTCAACAGAATCTCAGCGTTTTCTCTAGTGACCATGAGTCGAAAGACGTACTGGCAGGGTGCCCGGAAACGCTGCGTCGAAGAGTGAGACGTGGGTGTTTGGCGGCTCGTCGTTCGAGTTCAAACTCTCTGGAATCGCGAGCTAAAATCAACCAGCTTTATACGAGGAGAAGGTGGGTTGACCTACCAGAAAACAACTTGCTTCTAGATTTAATCTGGGCGTGAACCTCAATCCCAATGACTGTCTCCCAGCCGGGCCATTTATCAAGGTGTGATGCCGAGGTTGAAGCATAGGAGCGTTTTGACACCCTTGTTTGAAGGACGCATAGTCGTCTGTACATGGGACGCCGAGTCCGCGCAGAATGAAGCCGGCCAGAAACTTGGTTGCGAATGGGAGGATCACGTGACTGAGCAAGTCCTTACGTCAGCAAAGTCTATGTGCACCGAACAACGAGGACGCCTTTCTTTCACCTCAACCAAGTAGCGACCTCTCGCCTCTTCAGACATATCTTATAGCTCGCCATACTAGAAGAGTTTCTGGTCGCCTGAACTCTGAGCTATCCGTCAACGAGGTCGTCTGGTCGTCGCTACTATCTCCCCAGCCAATAATTGCAATTTGGACGAGAGTGAGCTGGTCTT
>WSTY01000201.1:0-26848 GCA_019633465.1 Tulasnella sp. 417
CCCGATTCAGAAAACTTCACTGTTTCAGATTCAAATGATATTACAGAACACCGCACTCGCTAATCCAAATTGGCTGTGTAGGTTTTTCATCCTTCCCTCCCACTTCACTCATTCTTCTCAGCACATCCATGCCGCCCACGTCAAGGTTCCTCACTTGACCAAAGCACACAAATTTTCCGTTAAGTTTAGCTAGCGCAGCCTCGTTGTCTGTCAATGTGATAAAGAACTGGCTCGAGTTGGAGTTCTTCCCAGAATTTGCCATTCCAAGCGATCCGAGCTTGAACTTGTTCTTCAAGCCTTCCTTTGCGTCTGCAAACTTACCCCCGTATATTGACTGCCAGCATGAAGTTTCGGCGTTGGATCGTTAGCCTGCCAGCAACCCATGCCGTCACTTCACAGGGACTGACCTCGCCTCCGCTTCCATCTCCTCGTGTTATATCACCGCCTTGAGCCACAAAGTCCTTCACAACCCGATGAATGGGCGCGTTCTTGTAGTGTAGGGACTTGTTCGGCGCATTCTTGCACATTCCTTTCTCCCCTTTACATAGAGAAAGAAAGTTGTCTCGGGTCTTGGAAAGCCCCGCTGCTGGATCCAACGTGAATTCCAGGCGGCCAACGAGCAGAGGTGCCGGAGGCGTGAATTGGAGCGGTGAAGGCTTTTAAGTATTAGGAGTCAGCCTCCAACGAAAAAAGATTAGCTTGGTTTCTACGTCGCGTACATGAATCTCCAGCAACATCTCGCGCTGCTCGTCCGAGAGGAGTTCCGGCCGCTCGGGAAGGCCGTAGATCTTAGCGTTCTTTGTTACTAGCTCACATGCGAGCTTGTAGGAAGCAAGCTGGTCATTATGCGAGCCTTCGTCGCCGATGCAGATGTCCAGGAAGGGAACGGGAGTAGTCATAGCGAGAACTTGTTTGTTTCCTCGATACCACCGCCACTGCTCATATACCTCACTTCGCGTTTGGAAGCCGACTTCCGCGCTGCGTTTCGAGGTGCGACCCAGGCCATCAGGTCACGCGTCATAGAAGGCGTGGAGCCAGGCTTTGCCGGGCCATTTGGCAATTGGCGGCCATCTACACGGACGATCATCCCAAGAGTGCAGGTACCCGCGGATCCAGAGAAGCACCGCTACTCGCAAAAGTGGAATACAGGGACTAGAGAAGTGGAGCCCTTGAGAATGATCAATCTAGTTGCATGCTATTGCCTCCGCGCCCGCGTCCTCCTCGACCCCTGCCACCTCGGCCTCGACCGCCTCCTCGACCACCACGAGTCCATTTATCGTTGACCAGATCAATCTTTTCAAGTTTTTCGATCTTTGGTGGCTCTGAAACGGTCTTGCCAGGTATACCATCCGAGTACATTTTCCTGAGAAAAGAAATTCATGTTAGCCCCGCCACCCGGAAACTTCGATTTATTTATAGGGAAGGCCTACCCCTTGGATCCAGATGCTTCATTATCCTCTTCCATACCTTCGTCAATGAGATCTTTCTGTCGGGTCGCTCCGACTTCTTTAACACTCAGCGTCCGACCGTCGGCGACTTGACCGTCGAACTGCTTAATGGCCTTGAGCATGCCTTCGCGCTCGGTGAACTTGACGCGTATAACAGTCGTCTCTGCGTTGCCGCTGGGGAGTGTCCAAGCGTCTCTGATAGTACCGCATTGAGTGAAAATCGCCTGCGGGCGGACGTAAAGTCAGGACCTGAATCCACCCAACGGAGGACAACGCGTTCAACGGACCTTGACATCATCAGCCGTTGTTCCCGCAACTAGTTCTCTGATCTCCAAAATGGTGCTTTGGGGAGCTGAAGCGCCCTTGATGGAGAGGGAGCCGCCACTCGCGGCGCGCCGTATTGGCCCAACACCACTGGGCCGGTCCCCCATTGCTCTCGCGAACAGCTTCGCTCCTGCCCCGTCTGAGCTTGTCCCAACGCCTCCGCTAATCCTACTTGCTAAGGCTCCTCCAGCCGCTGGAATGTCGTTGATCTCGGCGAACTTGTCATGAACCCAATTTCCGTCCGCTGGTGGTAAGTCTCGATTTGGTCGGGTCTTTGCAATCGAAAGGAAAGTTTATGATATGCGAGGAAAGGGAAGGAAATGGAAGGGGAAACCCCGATCCAGATGTAAGCGACCTTGGCTGTCCTTGCGCAAAGGGAGCGAGGCTAACTGACGTAGGGCGAATGTCTATTGGGACGACCATCGTTGCGTTTTGCACCTGGGGGATCGAGGCGTGCGGCGAGGGACATATTCGATGGTGGGATGGATACGGAAGATAAGAAAGAAAGTGTGGAGAGAGTTTTTAGGTCTGACACAAGAGCGAGATGCGTTTGAAGGGGTTAGCACAGAAGAAGGCGAGTGGTGGGCAGTCTGCGAGGAAATCCGGAGTTATCCAAGATCTCCGTTGTTGCCAGTTCTCCGACACACACCCCCATCCTCCTTCTCGCTTGGAGACGACGACTGAACTCAGTCTCCTAATTCTCCAAACTCAAAGGCCTCACGTACGACTCTCGTCCCTGCTCGCGGTACAGGGTAGATGGCCTAACAACAACGAAAAAAGCTTGCCCGGGGCTCCGATAACGAAAAAGCCAACGAAACCGTTGACGGCTCTTCTTTCGATCACGGTCTCTTACCCCGGGAACAGGTCTGCCGGCGTTATCGTCATATCGGTGGCGGTGGATAACCCGATGAAGGCGCGAAGTCGGGCGATGGGGTTCTGTAGAACTCGAGATATCCAAATCTGCGCGATTGAGAAGCCAAGGGGTCCCTCTTATGGAGCCGTCCGAGTGCCTTCGCGATTGATGAATGGGCCTTTCGATAGATCAGCATAGCCGCAAGCCTCCTGGACGCCTCGAGGACGCGTGTAGAGTTTCCTTAACGCGACGGTACTGTGGTACGGTGCCATGCATCCGACGTCACTTGAGAAGGCAGACGCGAGCCGCGAGGCCACCACGAGGCTTCCGTGTATGGCTCAGTCAACTTGCGCTTTTCTGGCCTCGATTGATCCTCGTTGCAAAGCTCTCTTTCTACTCCCTCTCTCCTTGAGGTAAGGGTTGATTCATTTCCCATTTAGAATGGTTCTCTGGCATAAGACCCGGGGGGGCTCCAAGGCACGTCGGTTTTACTTAACATCTTGCCTTCTCGTTCGTCCGCAGGTTTCACTCTCCCTCTTGCTCCTCACCCATCGTATCATATCAACGGAACAGCGCACCCTCCCTCATCGCGCACGAACTAACGGGCCTTCGTTCTTTATCTCTCAATTACTTTCAAGCCACCACACGCGATGTTGGCCGCCGCCGCTCCTCTGGATCATCATCAGCGACATGCACTCAACAATTACGTGCTCACCGGTCATGCCCGCCACCTCGACGGGTATCAGGGAGAATACGACAGCCCGTCCGACGAAACACCGCCTCACGAGACCGACAGATGGAGGAAACAAGCATTCAATCAACAAGCTGGGGTCGTCCTGGCCGATTTCCCCTCTTCCGTCTTACCACGTTCGCTACCCACCGAACCAGTCACCCCGCCCCGAGTACTCCCCCGCCGGAAGTCTAGTGGCCAACAGAGTCCAGGCTCCGCATCGACATTACCCACGAACTCAAGAACAGAACCAACAGCACCTAGAGATATCTCTACCTGGCGTCAAGGAGTATCATTAGGTTGTCAACCACCGGAACATATCCCTTGGACGGGACAAGTGACCGAAGACGAATCTGTCGTCGACCTAGCACCCGATCCAGACGCCTTATCATCAGCCGCTACGCCGTCGTCGCTGCCGCCTGCATCAGGGAATGTGGAGATCTATCAATGGAGATACGAGAACTACGTGGACTGGTGGAGGAACAAGATGACAACGCAGCAGAGTATTCAGGGTATTGTGTCTCCACCACCTCAAATCAACGAAGTAGCATCATCGTCAAGCGCCTCATCAGTTCCAAAGACGGCGCCGAAACGGGCCGCTACCGCTCCTACAGCTGCCCGGTCCATCGAGGTTGCAGAAGCACGAATGCCACCCACGCTCACCATTCCGCCACCGCCGCCTGCTTTCCCTGAGCCACAAGTTATAAGAGTGGTTGAGATTCCGTCTGTCCAAGTGCCCCCGGCTAAGGAACGACGTCCTAGTAACGATAATTTGAAGCGAGGTAAGCCACAAGTTCGTTCGTCTCGGGAGCCTCTCGTCAATTTAATTGGTTCGTTTCTTCATTATCAGTGTACTACCGACTCGTCTGTAAGTCCCAAACCTTTCGGCTACCTCTTTCCATGTAATGACCATCCTTTCCCTTTGTAGCCCCGCGTAACGAGCCGATCTCCGTACGGGATTCGAGTCGCATGATCGGCATGTCAGGCGACAAGTCCATGGGGGTCCTTTTCCTTGAGAACCCCACCTCTTATCGTGTTCGAGACCTTATGACCCATATCCTTTCCCGCGAATGCTCCCACACCACGTCGCCGGTTCCATCACGCACCTCCCCGCGGCTCCAGAAAAAGTTTACCGAACAAAATGGCGTCCCACCAGCTCTCCGTTCTCCGACAAACGGCTCGTTCGCTGCCCAACAACAGAACGCTCTTCCGACCATCGTGACCAAGGCGAAGCTTAAGATCTATTACGACACGAGAGGTTCATCAAGCGCTTCTACGCGAGGACGCCTCTCTTTAAAGAGGCGACGGTTGAAAGAAAACGACCTCCTACCATCCGGAGCCGGTCGAGACGAAGCTTCCGCACTGATCGTGGAGTTGGTTAGGGAAGAAGTCACTCCACCCATACCTAACGTCAAAGGACCAACTAGACCAGGCCCTGTGCGGCGAGGCGTAGCCAGTGTGATACGGGGTCTGGCATCCGGCATACGTTCCGTTGGGGATGGGCTGGCCAAATGTGCGGACTGCCTCTCAGGTTCGGCCGCAAGGTCGAGAGCTGGCTCAAGAAAGGGTCAATGACTTCTGTTTAGGTAAGCTGGGGACTTCCTCGGCGATTTCGCTGTGACTGACGATGTGTGCCCAGGGACGATGGGAGATTTTACCGGACATGTGTTTAAGTTCCAATATCCTTATTCCAAGTTGTTCCCCCACTTTATGAATTCGCAAGCACAATGTATGCTACCTTATCCTCGCTTTATGACGTTATGCTTTATGCCTCATGCACGTAACTCATCCCCACTCTGTCTGCCCATTGTATCTTTTCGGGTCGTCTGCGACGCTCGGCGTCATGACATGTATCCAATAGTAACTCCGCCGTGTATAATAGAGTACAGTGCGAAGATCTATCTACTTTCCTTCAGCAACCTTCCGACCTCGGCCGAGAACCTATCGCGGAGGAGACTCAGTTAGCACTAGTGCACCTCCACGCGAGAGCCGAGAAAAGAAATTGAATCAGCGCGTTAACAGTCTGGCGCATTCGGCGCCCTGAAGAAATTCAACAAAGATAGAAACCATCATGAAGGGTTATAGAAATGGCATTAGGTACTCACCAGGATGATCGAACACGCATAAACTCTAGGCCAAAGAAATGAGTAGGCACGAAGCCTACAGGAAGAGAAAAATTATATGAAAAGAAACAATGCCGCTGACCACGAGTAGCCCCATTCCGGTTCACCTCAGAAGAGGTGCAATCGTATGTCTGTCACCATGAGCAATGAAGGTCGCCAGCGTCTCGTACTTCCGTCCTACCGAACCGACTCCTCGCCAGACCCTCCACCGTTAGCTCATATCTTCGCCTACGGCTTCGAATCGGCGATTTGGGATAGAGACCGGTCAGGATGAGCAGATAGAAGAGAGGACAACTGACAGTAGCAGGCAGAGTGGGTCTATGACGACGTTGCGTGCACAGTGAACCCCAGTCTGGGCCTACACCAGTCCCACTGCGATCCTCCCGCCAAGCTTAGAGGCAGCCGCTTTCCATTCGGATCGCAGCTTTGAACCCTCGAACGAGGGTGGGTGGGTGGCTTGACCTGCCAGGTCTCCGGGGACTTTCCCCACAGCACCGAGAACAGATGGGACGAGCAAGGAGATCCTTGTCGGTCCTGTATGTGAGCTGCGACGACGATTCTGCGATCAGCGGTCGTTGAGGAATTTTTTCATGGGCATTATTTGTCTCTGCTTTCAGGAGATGGAGTGCTTTGTCAGCAACTCCTCCGCTTCGCGCCGAACTCGTTTGGAACACACCACCTCATACCACCAAGCGAAGCCTTTGGAGAACCCCCAAGGTACTACTTTGCAGTCCGAAGTCGAATGTACGCTGACTCCATAGCTTAGGGATAAATATTATAGAATGTCTACTTCATCATCTAATGCTGCCGACCCGTCCCCCTCCACGCCGACTTCCGCCCCAGCTCATAATAGCTCGGTACCACCGAAGAACACCCCACGGAACCCACCAAAACTCAGCGTTCAATCTGCCGTTCCTCCGGTCATGCAGGTTACGGTACCTCAAGGAATTGATGTCCCTTTCCGATCCTGCTTCATCTGGAGGCAGTGGTCAACCCGAACAGAGCTAATGAAGCACGAGATACATTCAACCTTGTGCTGGCGCAAGATCGCAGCCGAACCTTCAACTCCACCACCCCGATTTCCAACTGTTCTCCCACCACCGGCTCCCACTCTCGTCATCGGAGATCTGCCAGCCACCCAAAGCCAGAGAGTCCCCGCCCGCAGAACACCTACAGAACAACAGCAGGATTCCTCGCAAAGCACTTCGAAAGAAAAGCCAAAGGAACTTCCTCTATTAAAAGCCAGGATGATCGAATACCACTCACACGCTGATACCCCAATACGGACAGCCACCCAGCAGCCCGTGACACTAAGAGTGCGAAGCTACCCAGACGGAGGGTTCAGAGGCATCGAAATCAGTGATCCTGGTCCAACTCCTTATGTTCAGGACTTCCGGGAGACTGTTTTAGGCTATGAATTCTACGACAACCTCGGAGGGTGAGCCTAACTAGCCCTAGTAACAAATCGTGTCTAACAATTTTGTAGGTACCACTTCTACGTGCCAATAGGTCTCATCCACCATCGTATCTATCAATCTGTCGCCCATCACTTCGACCGAGCGTATGGGCCGACGGTGAGACTCTTGAACAAGACGTCCGATCGTATCCAGACGTCGTACGCTTCCGGCAAGCAGTTCGAAGCATGGGGCCTCATCTGGAACAGGATGACATCTGCGGAAGGGTTGAAGCTCTGGGGCCGAATGCTTGACAAAGCGCGGACCATCACCAACCGTTCGAAGAACGACGACGATGAGAAACCTGGCAGCGAGAGATAGAACAGAAGATTATTAGTACGTTATTTACTTTTTAATATGTAGATGTGGCATACTATCGTGACTATAGACTTTTTGACATGAAGAGCGCGCGGTCTCCGATCTTTTTCTGCGGTCATGCTGAAGGAACTACGTGGTAACTACAGCGCAACGCTGCACTTACCCAGTCGAAGAGCCCATGAACGAACGATCAAACCCACATTAAAATTCAATCTTAGGTTTGAGGGTCGTTGACAGTAAATCCAGCTAGGGTCCTATGCGACGACCACGTCAACCCCAGCTGCCCAGCCCCAAGGCTGCCGACACCGCAGCTGATTTCTTAGCGGATTCTTCGCACAGGATAAAACTCTCCATGGTGTTAGGTCCAAGGCCTAGTGGGACGCTGCGGAGATATAGCTAAGGCTGCTTTGTTGTCAATCTCGACATGGTTTAGGCTTTGGGACGACACTGAGCCCCGCTGTCCCGAGCCTATCCCATGAAACCTTTCCTCAACAGATCAGTTCCCCTTTAGCACCCTTCCAGGACAAGGTAAAAGGTCTTCGACCCTGCTCGATTACGTTCTCCATAGCCCCGAATCCCTCTCCTCGTCTGCTGGTCCAGGCGCGTTAACCACTCACTCAATCCGTTGGTTGCCTAAATGCACCGCATCTCTTTCCGCTCCTTTCTATATCTGGCAGCCCTACTGTTCAATTTGAAGCGCTAGTCGTCACAGTGGACCAACCAGCCAATGCAGAGCGTCCCGCTCCCTGAATAATAGAGCGGAACTATCCCCATGGACCCACAATCAGATTCCTCAGGAAGCACTCGATGCGTTGAATAATCGTGAACGCTTGAAACGAAGCGACTGTCCGGTCTTCCGCGAGTATCTGGGCCCCGCACTGACGCAGCTTTCTGGGCGCAGTGGGCTTTCTCCCGGCCCCCTCATCCGAGGTTTGCACGTCGCTCTTTTGGAAGAATTAATTGTCGTGTCCCTGTCACTGGAAAAACTTGAGTCTTTAGCTTTATTCCTGAATTTGTTCTGACCAATTCGTACTTCCCATTCTCGCAGTTAAACCGGGGGCCTCCCCCGCCCCTCCGGCACGCCGAGGTATGGATATCTACCAATATTAATAGTCTCTTCTACTTTGACCTGTTTCATTTTTGATATATCCATGCCGCTCTTCGGGTCCCACCTAAGCAACAGTCGTGTAGTTTAGAGCATGCTTTTGAACTTCTCGAATGATCGCATGGTTGGTTGCGTGGTCCACATTAGTGGATCGCCCTGTTATTCGGGCTAGGGGCGTTCAGAATCCAGCAGTTGGTGGCCGCGGGTTATCTCTAGATGAAGGCTGTTGGCAGTTGGACGCTCAAGAGTCGAAACCTCTACCATCAGGAAGCCTATCAAGTATCGATACAAGGAAGGCTTAAGCGGTGGAGTCCCAACCGTTTCGGATCCACGAAGTGCCGACGAGCAATGTACACTTGTGCTTATGGCGACTTAGAGTAAACGAGAATCGGAAGCCGGGTGAGTTTGTGGAGGTGTTTGTGGGGACGTTGGTGCTCGTCTTCTTTTGGGCAGAAGTCCTATAAAAGAGGTCACGAAAGGCCGTCTGCGATGACTGAATACATTAAGCATTGGGTGTTGAGTAATAAATACATTGACCCGTGAGATATCATCCTATCGTTCCGCAAGGGTATCATAAGAATTTATAGGGCCCTAAGCTCCTTGAGTGCTTTAGCAACAGCAAAGCTTGACGAAGCCATGGCCTGTCTCGTCTGTTTTGTGATCTCTCCTTGGGACTGCAGCTCGCTGAGTTTGTTGCAATTGTCGCTGAGGTTGTCCAGGATCTCCTTTCCTTGTTTTGCAGAAGCCGCCGGTAGGCTATCTTTGCAGGCGGCCACGATGCTCGAAACAATCGTTATTATCTGGGTAAGGTTTTCGTCCAGCTCGGAGGCGCCGGCACCAGCCCGGATAGCAGACAAGAGATTCCGAATAGGGAGGACGATGGATTCGGATTGGGCATCTAGATATGGCTGCAGAGTAGGAAGCTCAGCCTATGAACTCTAGCTGGACCCAGCTCTTTTAACGTACCTTCAGCTCCTCCCAAGCCTCATCAACACCTTCTTCCGAGCTTGCGCCGTTCATCCCGCCATTTGGGGTATGCGGTGGTTGCGGACTAGGATTGCTTGATCGATCGGAAGTGGTCCCACCCAGCCGGCTTCCACCTATGGATGACCATTGGCTGGCATCACTGGGGTTCCGCCCGTGCTTGTCAGCGCCCCGCAAAATACGAATGCGATCCGTCTTGCTCTGTGGGGAGGAGCCGGCCGAAAGGAGGCCTAGTCCTTGACCAGAAGATTCAGCAGCCTGCTCTCGTTGTCGTTCTATCTCGCGTTCAGCTGGGGTTGATTTTCGAAGCGAGACGAGGTTGATTGACGCGATGACTGCAGAAGAGACGTGACTGGCAGCCGCATCGACAAGCGAAACTGGCGAAAGGCCGTGGCTAGTTGCGTGGTTCTTAATCGCCGCAACCAAGTTCGACAAGGTGGCTTCAATGCGTTCTCGTCCAAGCTTCACAGACTCGTCGTCAGCACCTTGTCGCTCCGCTGGGGACCGCTGTTCGAAGGCTCTGAGATCTTCGGCAATGCTACTGGCCGAGTAAACCACATGGCGCATCGGAGAGATTACGTTCGAATGCTCGTTGGATCTATCAAGTAATATTTAGCAAGGGGCTTTGCAGATTCTCGAGTGCTGACTGACCTCGCAACAGAAAGCAGGGTGTCGATAGCGGCCTGGAACGAAGTGACGTGAATGTCCAATATGCCGCCATTATCCGCGAACGGCATCGAATCTTCCATGCGCGGTGTCTGAACATTGAACGTTCCCGAGGTAGCTACGGTTCGAAGGAGACATGTTAGGGATAGAGCAGACCTCAAACAAAAATCACCAACATTTGAAGTTTCTAAGTTCCGTTTTAGCACGCTCATATTTCCTCTTAGTATCCTTGAGTTGATCCTGGAGGTCATGGATGTTTCGGATGTCGGCAGCCTTCTCCGCCATGAGTTCGTCGTTTCGGTGTGACAGCTCCCTCAATTCGTCGACTAAGTTTTGCACTTCAGCACGCAGATCATCGGCTGCGCCGGGCTAGAATGGACATCGCTGAGCTTCTAGCGGCGTATAAGCGAATGGCGTGAAGGCTCACATCTACCGTGCCCGCCCCCTTGGACTCCAAATCGTCGATCCGGAGCTGAAGATCTCGGATGGTCGCGTCTTTCCCATCCTGACGTCGAACGAAGGATTCGCGCTGTCGTTTTGCACTATCTCGTTCAGCTCGTGCCTCGTCAAGATCCCTTTCCAAGGCCCGGATGCGGTTGGCTTGATCGTCAAGACGCTAATCAAGGCACCACGGTCAGCGTTCACGAGTAGTACGGGTGTCTACACTACGCACGGCTTTAAGGTCCTGAGTCTCTTTTGAATTTCCACCGCCTCCACCCTGCGTAAGGGGGTAGCCCAGTCAGAAGAATGATATAGAATCTGCCGTCAACGCACTGACCTGAGACTCGAGGGTCGCAATCCGGTTTTGCATGGTTGCGATCTTGAACTCGTACTCGCTCCGCATTTGCTCGGCGGCTTCCCGTTCCTCTCTCCCTTTTAACGGACCAGCACCATTACTGAGGACGCTCGCAGTGCCAAGACTCATCCGGTCGTAGAACTCACGGCCATCGTCGGTAGTTGGTGAAAGAGGACCGTTAAGCAGTGAGTTCCCGAGAGACCCGTATCCTTGAGATCCTGCGCGGGCGGGAGTTGGTCGGATTGGGGAGGCGTCACTTCCATCGTAGTCTTGGCTATCGTCGCCGTCCGTGCCGTAAGGTACCTTGATCTCCTCCTCAGCGATCGTTGATTTGTTTGGTATGACGACGCCAGAAGTTGCAGTAGATGGAGCGACTGAGGGTGCATACGAGTCCCTAAGAGATTTGCGAAGGAGGTTGTCGTCTTTTGAGGCAGAGCGGCCATATGGGGTCCGAACAGTGTCTTCGGAAGGCCGTCGAATTGATGGTCCGCCGAAATTGACGTCTTCAGACGGTCTTCGGCGATCAGGTGGCCCAGCGGCTGGAATCCTCCCACCCAAATAAGTTCCATTACTGCCTGAAGAGTCCTTCCTGGCCGAAGAGATTGTGCCTCCAGATCCTTTGCGCATAATACCCTCGCCTTCTCTGATGGCGTCCATGGAGGGCTGCCGCTGACCAGCCTGTTCTTCCGAGCCTGAAGCGCTAGGATACTCGCTGGGTGTCTAGTTGGCATGTCGTGAGTCTTCCATATCGTTGACAACGGCTGCCCCGGCCCATACCTCAGGTTCCTTGAACTCGGGATAGCGTCTACCAAGTTCAAAGAAGACATCACTTGCGAGATCCTTGAACCGAGTTTTAGGGAGCGTAGCAAGCTTTTGGCGGGCTTGGTTTCGTTTTGGATGGAAGTCATCTCGCACAGGAAGAAAAGGCACTACATGGGAGAATGGGTTACTCAAGGGGGTCGTTGCGGAGCAAACGAAATAGAATGATGGGGCGCCGAACCTTCGTTGGTCTCAGAGTTATTATTACGTCGAATCAGTTCATCGTAAACGTCGGTTGATAGCTCTTGGAATTGCTGTCTCGTCAAACGAGTTAGCTTTTCTCGTGCACTCGAACGCGAATTTGCAGGCTCTGTTCGACACCGCAGATAATCAGCCCAACTCGCCGCTTCCAGGTCCTAGAGAGTGCCAAATGCAAACTGCGAACCTCTTGCTAGATGGGATCCAAGAAAGAGTTGCAACTCTTCGTAGTGCTGCCTGGCAACCTGGCGACCATCCTGAAGGTCTGGAAGCTGTGGCATGGGCTCCGCTCGCCTATAATTGCTAGACTGGTAGTTGGAAATGCCAGAGTATGAAGTGTTTGTCGGTGAGGGCGCCTTGCGGGACATGAAGATGGGAGCGGCGGAAATTGAAGTCTTGACTGATTAAGAGAGAATGTAAGGAGCGACTTTGCCTTTGGCACTACAATCTACGTTCGAATAGGTGATTTCAAGGCGACCTTTGAAAGTGTCGGGAGTGGTTAACAGAGGCTCGCGGCCGTCGTGTAAGGTATAAGCGTTGGGATGCCCTCGTGGCTGTAGGAATCGCTCAGAAAGGCACAAACCCGCAACGCCAAATAGCAAACTCGGCGATGACACCCGCGACCTCCGTCGCACCCTCACCAACTGGAGTGCGATGAAACAGCACGATCGCTGACTGCCTCGACATCTAGCCAACTCTGGACCGTTTCACCTGCAGCGTCTGGCTCGTGGTTGCTATGGTCTGAGCGGTTTCAAAAAAGGTCCCCCTCGCCGGCCCCGTCCACCGGTTTTGATCAGTAAACCAAGATTCATTCATGTCGACCTTGCACCTGGCAGTCCTTGCCGATACATGAAACCTTTCTATTTCAGTCGATTTTTTCTTTCGATCAAGATCAAGGTATTAGATCACCCTAGCGGTACACCGAACAGCGCCCAAAACTTTGAAAGCTCGAACCTCACCGTGGCCCCCTATGAACTCGGAGGATGCCATGGGTGAGACTGAGTTTGCTTTCGCTACGCCGACGCCGGCGAAGCATTGAACGTTGAATGAGTTCATTTCGCCAATAGGCTCCTCAACACGTGGACTTGTACTCCGATCCCAATCGTGTGGTCTAATGAGACCTTATTTCGCAGAACTCTGGTTTCCAACTGCTTGCTACTCACTCCCACTTGGTGACGTCGTCTCTACTCTCTCCAAGTCTACTGCGCCAACGTATCTCGGGCCCGAGAGTGAACCGAGATCGCAGGCCCGTAGCACAGAGATTAGGGTGAAGGCCATTCAGTTTGCACTTTGGGTCTCCAAGACAAGGTTCACCATGAGGCCCGCTTGCCGATGGGGTTTAGTCCGCCAATTCGGAATTTCTTTTTTTCTTCTCTTTCCCTCCACACCCACCTGTTTACCTCTACTCCGTTGACCAGTCGTCATTTGGCTCCATGTCTGCAAATTTGTGATCCATTCGAAGAAAAGAAAGAATTCGTCACACAGGTGTTATTACTTGCCAAAAATGTACACTAATTTCAAATTGTAGTAACCGAAAGACAAAGGTGGGTGCCGCATAGGATAAGTTAGAGTTGAAGGGAATAAACAAAATGTGTAAAACCGTAAGAATGTGGATAGAACGAAGTAGTAAACGAACAGGGGACGAAAAGAGGCTGTTGGGCCTCTTGTGCGACCACTAGGTGGGGTGGGGCATGGATGTGTGAAAAAAAAAAGGTAACCGATGAAGAGTCCAAGAAAAAATGATGAGAACAGGGAAATCCAGAAACCACGCCCCCGAGCCCACACCAACTCAGCGTGTAGCTCGCTAGATTCCGATGGCTACGAGAAGACGAGCGTACCGCGACGACCGGTTGTCCGTCGAAGCGGTATGACCGCTGGACACTGAGCCTTGACTTTTTGCGATCGATTCGGTGTCAGACTCCGAGGAGGAAGAGTATGGGCTAGGTCGACCAAAGACTCCCTGTCTCCGGCTGCCATTGGTTGGCGTTGGGGTTCGGGATCGGGGAATAGGGCCACGAGCGCTGGGACGACGCTTGGACCACTCCTCGCCGCTGCTGTACACAGGTAACTCTGCGCTAGCCATCGAATACGGCGACTCGGAGAGAACATCCGCAAAGATAGGTTGATGCGGAGACAGCTTGCTGGGGTCGATTTCCGGGAGAGGCTTGGACCGTCTGACCCGAATCTTCAGGTCCAACTCGTCTTCTGGCGGGACAGCTGGTGCGTTGGTTGCTACTGTAGGACGCGCAACGTACCCCACCGGGCCATGGAGGCGAGCTGACCGCGCTCTAGGGGAATTTTTCTCAAGGGAAGAAGCCATCTAAAGTTGGAGATCCCAATCCTGGTAAGCAAAAGGTGTGCTGCCCATGCATCAAGGGAAGCGGCGAGCACACTACTTACCGAGTGCTGGCTGGGTGCTTTCCGGAGGCCCCCGGCCGAGTGGCTGGGTTGTAAGCCTCTGCTCTCCTTGCGTGCCATATTACGAGGTGTTTCAGGGCGCACAGTAGCTGGTCGTTTCAAGCCACCTAATAGAAAGACAGAACGCCGACCCCGTGTTAGGCCTCATTTTCAACACAAGGCGCAGCGACGAAAATATCACATACTGGACTGAGGTGATTGACGACCACTGATGTTGAGAAGCATCTTCTCGTCGTTGGCGTAACTTCCCTTCAAGTCGTGGGAAGACAGTTGCGCCACGAGGGTGGATGGGGTGTCGACACGGGTACTTGAGGACGGCTTGTGCCTGAGGGTGGAAGTAAAGCTGGCTGCCTGGCCAGGGTAATGCATCTGCTTCGCTTGAGTCATGGTGAATTGAGGGTCGGGTGCGTGTCGAAAGCAAGCTTGAATCGGGATGAGAAGGCGGCGTAAGAGATTCATACGAATCGTGAGGGGAGAGCTGAGGGTCTCTCACTGTGGAGCGGCAGAATATGTACGGGGGTGCAAGGAAACGGGGGGGAGAGTCGGGGGAGAGTTGGGCCCTCATCAGTATCCGTTTAATACGGGGGCTCAGTGTGTGGGGCGTTACAGTGGTAACGGGGAGTGAGAAACCTCGCCAGCTGCCCGGTCGAGCAGCGCTTCAGGGTCGCTCGAACTTTGGGAGGTGGCGTGTTAATGCCATGCGGTCGGAGATGGCGACGCACTAGCCGGCATCCTCGATCTGGGCGCTTGAACAAGGCAGTGGTGAATAGGAAACAGCCAACCGATTGATTGACCGAACTAACGATACCCTGTTAACCTGGCCTGGCTAGGCTAAGCTGTTTGGCCGCCAATCGATGTGGCTGTGGAGAAACACAATAAGCTTATGACTCTTGTGTAAGTTGTTATCTGTGGTGGGGAGTCGGAGGTGGCTTCACACCGGTGGTTGAGCCAGAAAACACGAAGAGTCCGCGAGGTCACCCATGCTGACGTAGTAAATCACAAAGGAGTCCTCCGATCGCCATGGCTTTGAGTCAGGCTGTGATATAAAATATAAGCGAGAGAACTGCGAAAATGGAAAGACGGAACTGGGGCTGGGTGTATTGGCTTGTTGCTCGCGGCTTCGCCTCGAGAAACATGAGCCAACATGAGAACAAAGTAAATCAGAAATTTCCGCAGTAGAAATTTCCTTCCAGGGGTTCGTCGAGCTTAAGCACATATGTTTTGCTGCCTAGATACCTTGAAACGGCAGCAGGAAGCGGGCAGGCAGGCGGGAGACGTCGGTTGCCCGCAGGTGGAGGCGTGGTGGAGGGGAGGTCAGGCGGGGGTCACGTGTTGTTTGGTTCGGCCAGAAACGGCACTCCGCTCTCCCTCCCAGGTGCTCGCCCTCAAAAGCTGCCCGCTCAATCGCCAAGTAGAGCTCCCTTCTCGATCGACTTCAGTAAAATGACACAGCAAAAGCCAGTGATATCCGCGGCAGAGGTGGCCAAGCATAACACTCGGGAAAGCTGCTGGATTATCGTCCACGGACATGCCTACGACGTCACCGAGTTTCTAGACGACCATCCAGGTCTGGAATGTTCCCGTATGGCCCCAGACCGTCTGCACAAGCTCATGATTTCTCAACAGGAGGAAGCAAAATCATCCTGAAGTATGCGGGAAAGGACGCGACGTAAGCCGCCCTCAAATGAGATAGCGGTGATTGGTTTGCTTACGGCAATTTCCGTTGCAGTGAAGAGTACGACCCCGTACGTCGAACAGCCTTAATCATTGGTGAACTCTCTCTTAAGTTACACTACAGATACATCCCCCAGACGCTATCACAAGCAATCTTCCACCAGAGAAGCAGTGGGGTTTCATCTGAACCATTGCCGTATTACGTTTCTGCTCACCGCTTCTCTGTCAATCCAGCCTTGGACCCGTAGACCCCAGCACCGTCAAGCAAACTCCGAAAGAACTTACCGCTGAACAAAAGCAAAGAGAAGAGCGATCTCGATTCAAGCCGTCGTTAGATGAATGTCTGAATCTGCACGACTTCGAAGTGTGTATTCCCCCGAGACTTTATTATCCCAATCTGCCGCCCGACGCTGATTAGGCCTGTTGTCCGCCTTTCATTTCACCCCTATTCATGAAATAGGCCGTTGCCAAAGCTACTCTTCCTGACAAAGCTTGGGCTTATTACTCCTCTGCAGCGGATGACGAGATAACCCATCGTGACAACCGCGCGGCGTTCCAACGGTACGTTCTGGGCCGCTGTTTGGGTCGAACAGGAGGACCCCATCCCGTACCTCGAACCGATTTGTTCACTTCCTAGGATCTGGTTCCGACCCCGTATTCTCCGAGATGTAACTCATGTCGACTGGTAAGGCCCGTGCAAAGGGGGGGGGGCACCTCTCTCTTCGTTATGAGTCGATTTTGACGTCTTGGAATCAGGTCGACAATGATTCTAGGTCATAAGTCGCCAATGCCGGTGTACATTACGGCGACTGCCCTCGGGAAGTTAGGACATCCTGACGGAGAACTGAATCTGACTCGAGCAGCCGGGAAACACGGGGTGATCCAAATGGTGTGCCGAGGGTTCTGTCCTGACGATCACTCCCTGTTCTGGCGTGCTTACGTCCCATGACCCGTTAGATACCAACGCTTGCATCTTGCTCGTTTGACGAGATCGTGGACGCCGGCGTTCAGGACCAAGTCTTCTTCATGCAGCTGTAAGTCTCAAACGGATTCCTCTTTGCACAGTACCGACTGTGCTCTCAATAGATATGTAAACAAAGACAGAGCGAAGACAAAGAAAATCGTCCAGCATGCGGAGAAACGTGGCGTAAAAGCATTGTTTATTACTGTCGATGCCCCGCAACTGGGCCGTCGTGAAAAGGTATGAATCACCTTCAGAGCAACCAACTAATAAACCTCGATTGGTCCTGACTCTTTTCGTCTCGCAACAGGACATGAGAATGAAATTCGAGGACGTCGGGGCTGCGGTCCAGGCCAAGTCAGACGACAAGGTCGACCGCAACCAGGGTGCGGCGAGGGCCATCAGCTCATTCATCGACCCAGGTCTCTCCTGGGATGACATTCCCTGGTTTAGGAGCATCACTAAAAGTACGTACCAGTGACCATCGTCTTTGGGGAGTCTCCTTGACGGAACGAGCCTTCGTCCGCAAAGTGCCCATTATTTTGAAAGGAGTACAATGCTGGGAGGCAAGCCCTAATCTGATGAAATTCAGCCTCGTAATCTCACATTGCTCTTCACAGGATGCTGTCCTTGCTGCAGAGGCTGGCTGTGACGGAATCGTGCTGTCAAATCACGGGGGTCGACAGCTCGATACCGCTCGCTCGGGGATTGAAATTCTTCCCGAGGTCGTAGATGAGCTCCGAAAGCGCGGATTGTTCCCGAACCCTAAGTTTTCTATTTTTTTGGACGGCGGAGTACGCCGGGCAACCGATGTGCTGAAGGCAGTTGCACTGGGGGCTACAGCCGTGGGGGTGGGTCGAGCATTCATCTATGCCTTCTCGGCCTATGGCCAGGAAGGCGTTGAGAAGGCTTTCCAGATTCTTAATGTGAGTGAAGACGGGACTACTCGAACTTCTTCACCTAAAGCTGGGTCTATTCTCTCACGTAGGACGAATTTGAGATGAATATGAGGCTCATCGGTGCTCGCAATTTGGGAGAGGTAGCCCCTTCCATGGTCGACACGAGCAGCCTCAACCTTCATGTTACTACAGTGCCTGAAGATAGGTTGTATCGAGGAAACTGTAAGCTGTGCCTATCTTTTGACGGATTGAGGCCAAGTACTGACCGGCCGGCTTCGGTCCGATCGTCTGTGCAGACGAAGCTATGAGAGGCGCTGCAGTGCGGGAGGTCGTCAAGTCAAAGTTGTGAACCCGGGAGAAAGACAAGCATCGATGAATATTGTCTGTATTATACACAGTCAGTCCTGTATTTGTTGGTCGCTGTTGCCGAGCCATGCTGTCGCGAGCGGTGTCGGATTTGATGACCTAAGAGGCGCGAACGGAGACAAACATCGACGCATCTCACGCGGTTGCCCTTTCCTATTGCAATTACGACCATCGCGAGGCGCTCAACGCCCCCATATATCGACTTGAAGGCGATTCAACCATATCTTCAAAGAGATTAGATGAACTCCTATCCAAATGAGCTTTTGGCACAGCATGTTCCGTTAATGTACGTCGCGGGCTTGACCGAGGGTTCATCCTCGAGCCCGGCACCGGGCTCACCAACGGTGTCGACCTCACCTTCGGAAGCCACGCGCCGATCGTCATCAGGAAGCATTTCCCAGCCTTCGGCTCCAGTTGAGGTGGCGGCCAACACGTCGGGCGACGCGATCGCTTCAGACCCCTTCGCGGATCTAATATCGAGGTTGCGCACGGTGCTTACCTATCGCAAGAAAGGTGCTGTTTGGGATCCACTTAGGGCAAGGGCGTTCCAAGTCATCCTTGTGGACAAGGTGAGGCTGCGCGTTTCCTCGATTTGTTCCGCCAGCCAACGCGGCTTACCATGCAGGCACCCTCGACCAGGCGGTTCGATTCCCTCCCCGTAAAGTGTATCCACCGGCTCCTCGCGGAGAGGTAGTTAATGCAGCCATCTCTACAACGCCTCATTCTCCGCTATCGCCAATGACGCCCACATCCCCGGTATATCCGGACGGCCTCATCACCCCCATATGGATACGAAAACACGTTGAACTTGTTCCTTCGGTCTTTGTTCTCTTTCTACGTCTCTCTGAGCTTCCCGCAGCGGCCAATCCTCTTGAAGGTCGCGACGACTCGCTCAAGGAAGAAGAACGCAGGCGAGATGCTGAGCTGGCCACTGAGATTAGCAATCGCAAAAAGGCTACGGGCGAACGGGGAATCAAATTAACTGTTGTGCTTCTCGCGAGCCGTCAGATGCTAGGTTTGCCCTTATCTTTTTTTAGTTTAGGTTATTTCCTCTGACCACGACCTTCCGAATAGATGACCCTTCTCTCGATTCTCGCCTGTCTTTCATCCGACGACAAGGTGGTCTTGATTCTCGGGCTGCTCTGTTCGTCCTATCTCCTGTATCCCAGACTGAACTCAATGACTTCGTTAAGTCATTGCAGTCAGCCTTGCGTGAACCTGCCATGGAGTACTACGCGGCGCACTCCAAGCGTGTTCGTAAGAAACGAAATCGTCACTCGCATGCGAACTCCGCTTCCATCTCCGGAATGCCAGCCGTCCCCAACCCCAGTCCCGCGCCCAGACCGCTACGGAGCATAGGGTGGCAAGTTAGGTATGACTACAAGCTAGCAATCTTTGCGGAGTTTCGAATGGAAGAAGAGGTAACAAGGAAGTTAGTCAACAACCTTTCATATGACGTTGCTATCCCTTAAACCAACCGGTTCTACCGATCAGACACTACGAAGATTGTTGGACGTCACTGGTGGAAATGTTCGGCTCCACTGCGATCTTGCCTCCTCGAACCAAGAGATGGGCCGAGGCCAAGGTGCTAGCGGACTGCGTAGCGATCAAAGTGGGTCCAGAACGAATCGGAACCGAGCTGAGCTGACCCAAACCCGTTGACTAGCTAACCAAACTCTTCTTGTACCACAACGAACCCCACCTCGCTTTGGCGACATTCAACCGTCATATTCAGAAGTTTTCGGAGCTCTCTCGAGGGTGGGGAATCGGCGAGGAGACATTCGAGTTCTGGAGCTGGCAAGCGCGACAGTACCGCATACTGGCCGAGCTTTTGGAACTTGCGGTTCGAGCTGGATACAAGCTGCCTACTTCGACGATTCCTCCAGGTGTACCAGGGACCCGACCGACCGGCACCGGCTCACCCGCGCCGAATCAGCAGAACGACCCAAGAGCGCTAGGGATGAACCCATCGCAGGCCCTACAGCACCCTGGATATTTTTACTATCTGTCAGCTACCTGCACGTTGCAGAGATATGAGCGATTTATTACAGCTGTCCAACAAGAGGTCATTCCGTTCATTTCCTTCTAGCCGCTTTTGGTGCTGACTAGTCCAGCAGGAACGTCAACCGGGATCTTTGTCCCAATCTCCAGGATTTGTCAATGAGAAGAAAGTCGATCACCATAATGTCATTATCGAGGTAAGGTTGTTTTATCAGGTCCATGAAGAATTCTGTTCACAGCGTGTTCCCCCCCCCTTTTTTTTCGCATTTCAGCTCTTTACAAAAGCCTACGAGCTTTTTAAGCGCTTCCGAAGCGGTCAGAGTCGGCAGACTTTTTACATCGCCTACCGCATCGCGGAGACTTATCACGCCGCAGGCAACTATGAATCGGCCATTCGGTGAGCTATCTCTATTTTGTCATCCTTGTAAAACAACGTAACTAGAACGAGGGATCCGATAGGTTCTTCGAACGCATCGCCAAGACATATCGTCGGGAGCACTGGGGTTCAATGCTCCGCTCTATTCTTCTAATGTGGTACGACTGCGCAAGGCGCCTAAACGATGTTGAACTCACAGTCAGGCTGTTATTCGAGCTTCTCGCTCCTGGTGAGCCACGTCATCGCCCCTGCTGAAATTGGGGCTGACATCATCCAATTTAGGAATCGCAATTAGCAGCGACGAGCGCTCTGCTTATCAAGGAGATTTGGATGCTATTCTCAAGGTTTAATTTATCCTTTAGCGCAAGAATTCCACTCATTATGCTCTATTTGATCATAGAATTCATCTCCACCGTCGAATGAAGGACCTTTGGTGATTGAACTGCCGGAGGGTCGGCCCCTGTGTGAGCACCTTGGATTTTACACGTATTCTTCCGCTTCACGTATTTGTATCTAATCTGTTTCTCTGCTCAGTTGATGCGACCGTCGTATTTTGGCGTGCCGAAGTCTCGATCGGGGAGCCAGCCCCTTTCCAAATTACCGCTGTGGCGCCAGACGATATATCACTTTCTTGCCTGCCTATTACTGCAGTCCGAATACAATTTGAAGGGGAGAAGTCTCCGCCGGTGATCATTGAACATGTCGAGGGTGACACGGAACCTACCGGTGTCCAGCGAGTTGTCGTCGGTCAGATAACCATGCAGTCGGAGAAGGATGCTGAGGAACGTGTCAACGCGGATTTACGGTGGCCGTTGGGAGCAACAAAGGTCTTCTGTGGAACATTTGTTTCCAGTTCCGGCGTGGCTTTGAAGGTTCGTGTTCAAAATGCGCATTAACTCCATATGAGGGCGACCGAGCATGATTGAACGTGCGTTTATTAGGTCAAATATATTACGTTCGTTGTCAAGCAAGGAAGTTGGGACATTGAAATTCCGTATGAATTCGATGCGGACGGCGCTACCGGTATCCTTCCCGACAAGCCTGCGAAGACAAAACAATGGCTGGCATCGTCCGCCGGTCCCTACAAATTCATTCCGGTTCACCGGACCGCAACTTCAGTCTGCATGTGAGGATTTTTGTTCGAGTACACCGCCGACGGGGATATTGATGGACTTCCGTTGATGACTCTCTAGCGTCCGACCAAAACCACATTCCTTGCACGTCGAGTTCCAGCACAGTGCACCCGCATACTTGGACGAACAGTACCCCCTTTTGATCAAGATATCCAACCTCGATGAAAGGGAACTTGATACTGTTGTCGATGTTCTGCTGCATCCTGCAGAGGACGAGAGTGGTGAGCCATCACCCGGTCTCACGGTGATCCTCGACGGGCTCACAAAGCTTGAACTACAGTGAACAAGATATCGTTCGCAGAGCAAGAATCTACTGGACTCATCAAAGGTGTACAATTTGGTACTATCGCGCCGGGAGGTATCGCTTCGAAGACGCTATATATCTCTAGCTCGGGGTTCCATGGTAATCGGGTGCTGGATGTTTCGATCCGGACTCGCCTGCACGCATCAGAGGACGAACCTTCGACGCCTCCGCCAGTACCAGAGTCTCCCACCACATCAGGACCACCCTCGGATAGCTGCGAGCTGTTACGAACCATCGCCATCCCCGTCGTCAGACCTTTTGAATGCCTCTCTCAAGCGACGTACCATCGGACAACCGCCAGTGGCGGCAGCCGTGGACGTTCGTCGTTTAAGGAGATACTTGACTTGACCCAATTCGAAAGTGGAGAATTCGACGTCAAGTACGAGGCTATGGTCGTTACTGAGCTTGGGGTCGGAAAGGATGGGAGGTGCGGTTTGGAGATTGGTGAAATTGATTGGGTCGAGGTGAAGGTCGGTTCATTTACTGAAGCGGTTTTGAATAAGGAAATCGATGATCTGACATTACGGTGTATCCCCATTGGGGAACAGACTGATGGACAAGCTAGGCTAGTGAGCTCATCTCTAAATGATCTCGCCCCCGACGAGGACTCGGACTTCCCGTTAGGTCAGTCGACTCGCTGACATCGGTCAACGTTTGGCATACTCTAATACTGTTGCTCATACACTACACAGCCCTTGACCTGAATGACAAATACGCCGTCATTCACCGATTCCACATCGACACAGAGGATGACGTAGGTCAGAGTATCGATGAACGGGGGGTTGCTTGCCCTGGAGGGCTGCTCATCACGTGGAGGAGGTGCGTCAGGGGGGCGACAAATGAGGAATAGGGTGATGCCTCGCTAAACCTGTGATCCCTTGATAGGATTGGAACCACCGATGGCCCTTGGTCGACTTCTCGCCTGTCCTTCCCTGCGCTTCGTCCACCAGCTGACACCGTCATCGGCATCGTCAGCGTACCTCCTTCAGCAACCCTTCACCGCCCGTTCCCCGTCAAACTCACGATTCAAAATCGACAGTCGACACGTTCTGCAGATCTCATCCTTTCGACGGAATCGACGCCAGCAGCGGAGGGCGGTGGATTCATCCTTGCCGGTCCCAAACAATGTCGACTGCCTACCCTGTTACCTAACTCGAGTGTGGAGGTCAAGTTCAATGTCGTTCCTATGGTTTGTGGAGTAGGGAAGTTGCCTGGGTTCAAGTTATTAGATCGGAGGGGCGCCACGGGCGAAGAACCAAGCAGCTCCACTGGGGAGGAGACCATCAAGTTCGAGAGCGTGCAGGTTGTGGACGAACGATTGGATGCGAGGGATGAGGAGGGCGCGGATCTATTACTTTACGTTCCAGGGGCGGTGAACCCCGCGGGTGGTAGAAAGTTGGAAGCCAGAAGAGAAGGGGTTTCGATCTTAGTGTTGCCTTACTCGACCTAGGAGCAGTCTTAATTCATCTCCCTTCGCGAGCGATATTACGCGTAGACAATTTCGTTGACAGACGATATTATATTCATTGCATCCAAGTGGCACAAGATAACGAGACGACTATCTGCCTAAGCGCAACTGCAATGCTTGTCTTGGGCGGTGCAGGTGCATCCTTCACCGGAGCCTCCGCACGAACACTAAACGGGCAACCGAGGTCAGGTATAACGCAAACAAGAACAGATATCAAACAGCGTACTTTGTCAGTGTGCTTGGAGTGGTTGCAGTCCTTGCAAGTGCAGGAGTTCGGAGCGCAGGTGCAGCTCGAGCCAGGGTTGCATTGCCTGCAATGCGAAGTGTAAGGTCAGAACCGTGAGCTCAGCCTTAAACCGAGGAAACGCCGACAGGCAACGTACTGGCAATTGTCAGAGCATCCGCAAGACATGGTTGGTTCAAGTTGAGTGTTCGAGATGAGAGTGTATTGATAAAGATGAGAGGTAGTCTGAGACTGATGAGAGGGGAAACTCTCGGACTACATCGGGTATATAAAGTCCGGCGAGGTCTTTTTTGGACATATCACCCAAAGAGGAGTAGGTGATGTCATCCCCTGAGGCACTTTGTGGACAAAGTTTGGAGCACACCACATGAACGGCGAGCTTACGTATCTTATCATGTCATGCCGGGGGTCTTTTTCATTTGACTTCGGATCTCATCCTCGCGGCTTTGGGGTTAATCAGCGTCGTCATCACCATTCTAGAACTTGTGTTCGAGTCATGCGGGCAGAATTGCTGCACTCGTGAATGGGCCGTACATTCAATTTGGGCATCTCAGTGCTAAGACCAGGGGAAGGGATATCACGAGCCCTTTGCGGAACAGACGGAATTATCGACGCCGCCACGGCTCCAAGATTGCTTCTGAGCCTCGAAATTCTCATATGCGGTTGTCATATATAGAAGGGTGTGCCCTCCGACGCGCGGCTCGAACAATCTTCGGCCTTTCAGTCGAACTTTTGAGTGTAGAATCTGTTCCCTCCCCCTGAAGAAATAGAACCAGCACGGCCGCCCCCCCCCCGGCCCAGGCTGTTTGTGGATAAGTGTCGGAGCTCGATATAAAATAGAACAGCGCTGTCCAGATGAAAAGGCCCGAAAGCTTCTTTCACAAAAAGTCCGCAATCACGCCCTTCAGCTTGCCGATTGGAGATGATGACCTTTTCGTTGGTAGCCATTATCCATCGAGAATGGAACGCAAACCGAGCAGAGACTGCAGTTGAGTTAAATAACGAGAGAAAGGGAACTAGATTCGCCTGAAGAGTCACCTGAAGAAGAATGCCAACTCGATTGTTGGGCTTGGCTGAGATTACCACAAGGTCCGATGTTACCGTAACAATAAACAAGCAGCACAGACCTCAGCCTCGCGGCTTAGGGTAGAGCCGTGGCGTTGTCATCATTTGGAACTTAGATATAATCGTGTGAGCAGGGTATTGCACTCGCGCAGAGATGTGTGTGTGGGGGGCAAATTATATTCGGATTTGAGCCAAAGCTGGGAGAAAGGGGGGCCTACACCAAACTCGTAGTCTACGCAGGATAGATGTAGCAGTTGAAATAATCATCGACACCATAACCGGATTGCTTCTGAAGCTCAAGAGCCTCCTTCGTGGTAGAATAAGCGTTGTCGTAGAAGAATGGGCCCCTCCACGTACGGTTCAAGCGAACGGTCCCTGGCTTCGGAGTAGTATGAACGTAGCACTCAATGCCATCGTACCGGAAACCCATCGAGCCCGTGTGATTGTTCCTCTCCAGCAAATCGTTCGTAAACACGTGTCGGATTTGGTCGTGGGCGTGATAAAGCGGAACGGCTCCGGATCCGTCCACAGGAGCCGTCAACACGGTTCCAACGGATCCATCGTTCGCCCATTGGTCACCGTAGTTAGCAGAGAGCTTGGATGGTCGGGATCGATGCTCAAACAATGCCTTCCTGCTGAGTTCCTGAACTGGTAGAGCGGTGTCTTGCAGGCCGCAAGGGCGATCTTGGTTTGGATGTCCTTTTTGAACAAGGTGAGAACCGATCGGACTTCTAAAACCCGTATAACGCCCCAGTTATAAGCAAAGAAAGGCTCTTTTTCCACTTGGCAAGGCTTGGGGCTCTGGAGGTAAACCAAGTCCGGTTAGCTTTGCCATCTTCACCAACGAAAATCTCCGCCTTGGACTTACTCGATCGCACCACCCTACAAGCATCCAGGAACAAGCTTTAGCGTTGGTGTGTCACCGGAGAATATCACAATCATGAAGACTTACAACTGTATAGAAGTGCACTGAATCCGATTCGTTGTCCTGCGTGAGTGTTTGCTTGTTTTCATTTCCGCCCCCAACTTTAGCTCCAACTTCGGCGGGCCCAAACTGCTTGGTTAGCTCTAGAGTCATTTCCCTCTTGGCGGACGACTCGGTTGTCTGTCAGTCGGAAGTTGTCAACACTCTCGGCGCTCGCTCGATAGTGGAAATCATCCCCACCTTCTCGTCTAGGGTCCTCTCGATCGTCGAATGCTTCATCCCACCCACTTCCACCGACGCGACGAACATGCTTCCGTACCACTTTAACACGTCTTGGATCTCCTGGGTGCGTTCGGCCTCGTTCGGGTTCGCGAGCGCGTCCATCACGGCTTTCTCGAATTCGGGATGCGGCTCGAGGCGGGCGACATAATCTTTCATATATATCTTTCCATGGGTATAGTAGTGCCGCCCTGTGACGTAGACTCGCTTCTGGAGCTGGGAGTTGGCCGACGAGTCCGAAAAGGAGGTGTCAATCTGACCATCCACCCAGGGAGTTTTCGCCACCAAGTTGGCGTTGGTCCATCCAGCCCGAAGGAAAGCAGAGCTGAAAGAGCAGTATGCAGTCACGATGTCCCGATGAGCCTCATTGCTATAATCAAAACCAATGCGGGAGAGAGGGATGTCCGCAACGACCGGTCTGTTGGTGTACTTCGGGCCCACGTCGCCATCGCTGTTGAATCCAAAGCCGATGCGAGATTTTTCAAGCTGCAGAAGTAGCCAACGAGGTGAGAATAAGATGTCATATCTATCTGGACGGGCGATAGGACAAGCGGTACCACATACAAAGAATTGCTTCTCGGAGTCGGTGAGCCCATCTTGCGGCGTGAACTCTTTACGTACAGCGTTCGATGAAGACAACATGATTGTGTTCGAGCGGTTTTTTGAAAGGTAAGTTCTTTAGAAGTCTAGCTGAGAGAGGCGGATGCTGAATCGACGCCAACTGCAATCCATATTTATATCCTACCAGCTGGACCAAAATAATTGACGATTCGGCATCGTATTCGGACTTTGCGATCCAAACGGGTGACGAGGAATTCGACGGAACATTACTCGCGACTTGTAGATGAAATAGTGGCTTTCAGTTGGCCGTCGCCCTTATTCGAATAGGATCAAATGCAAATCAGACAGAGGCTGGA
>WSTY01000202.1:0-11537 GCA_019633465.1 Tulasnella sp. 417
GCAGTTGCCGTGATGTTTCCTGGTCACGCTTTGCCTCGGTCTTGGGTCTTGTAATATCTTTATTTCTTGGGAGTAATAGCATCCTGTAGACTATCCTAGACATTTGATAGAATATGTTGGTACTTGTGGTCGTACAACACTGTTATATCTTTGCTTTTTCTGGTACGGCGGGGGTTTCGCCGGCGCGATATTGTAGAGTTGAAGGCGCAACCCCAAAAGTATCATCAACGTCCAGTTTCTAAGCGATTTGGGTATAGGATATTTCTCATCAGTAAGCGATTGGGGGCGTGATCTGAACGCGATTGTCTTACCAGCTCTCCTGCAAGCATTCTGATCACTGCGTAATGGTGGATTGCGTGTAGGGCGACAAACCAAAGCTAGCGAAGCATCAAAACAATGTGTTGTTAGGGAGATGAAAGTAACCCGAGGAAGGCCAAGTATCTTCACCTCTCGCCCGAGGCTTGTCTGTAGGACCTGAGGAAACGGGGTGACAGCATGCAAGGTTATGGGAGTGTCGTTTGTGAGTTTGGGTCTTCCACCATGCTCCAGACTCCCGCTAGCAGCCGCTACTTCAGGCGAGAATATTGAGTTAAGGTCATCAATGGACGTTTGTAGTGACTCGATAGCAGCTTGAAGAGAACGTTCCATCGGTGTATCTCGAGTCCGAGTGTCATATGATAGGACGTATGGAGGTGGTTGGCTGAGAGCCTGTCATAGATAACCGACGTTTAGACACACTTAGACTGTATGGTCAAGCGTACTTTACCTACATGTACGAGGAGATTGAAATGGTCGCGAGCGTGCCGCAGGTGTTTCCCTATCCGGCAAATGACGCAAATGAGACCCTCGGCAGTCTTTTCTCCCAGTCGAGATTGACATATGATACGGACCGATAGTACTACCAGGTAACAGCTTTGAATAATATACCAGCTGTTCCTCGTCACTCAAAGTGTTTTTGCAGAAATCCAATCCCTGTTGCAAGACCGCCGCCGCTACATAGCGGGCTGCATCTAAATAATCCTGTTCGGTCGTCGTCGATTCTACATCGTTTTCGATCTCCTTGGTTGGTGGGTTGGGTGTCTTGGGCTTGGAATCGTTCATTATGGCCAGAGTGGTGGGTTGGTGCAGAAGGTCGTTGGGGCGGCGGAAGCGGAGTCGTTTCTGGTTTTGGTGGACTATGGTTCGGGCCGACAACGGTGGTCACCTCAAGCGCCTCAAAACTTGCGGTGATACGAAACGAACCCAAGTGGTATATATACTCGAGGCGAAATGAGAGTTACCTGCAGGATAGCGCGCGGTTCCGGAAGCTCTGCAGCTGTCATATATGAGGTAAGGTTGTCGGAGCAGCCCTTAGGAGTAACACGTCGCATACGGTTAAGAAGGTCAAGTGACTATTGCCATATTGTAGCTGAACACAATTTCGAATAAGTCATCTACGAGAAAGTCCGCAATCCTCATCCGAACTCAACGTCAGCTGAACTAGGGTGTTCATGGTCTTCCAAGGATCCGCAGAATCCCTAGCTCATAGAAGGAGACTAGGTTTCCCGTCGGAGACTGCGTTGGCGCTGTGGAATGCCAACGCGTCGTCGTCGTCCCTGGTGGTCGTTGAAGTTTGGACTGGGAAATTCGCTGGGTAGATTTTGATGATGTAAGGCGTGAATCCGAACGGTGTACCGTACGCGCCGGGCTGACCCGTATCCATTCTCAAGCACTCTCCCATCTCTATCCCGACCCTCTTACCTCTCCTTCTCTCCCCAAAAATGCTTAGGTCGCTACGTCAAGCTCGTAGTCTCGCCCGGGTAAGATGGTTTAGCTTCCAGAGCCAGAAAGAGGAAACTGACATGTGTTCGAATCCAGTCCGCCCAAACCGTGTCTGCTGGCCAGAAGCGAAACCTCTCCATCCATGAGTACCAATCCGTCAAGCTTCTAAACGACGTAAGAATCTACACCAAGAACCTAAGCGAGTGTGAATGCTCATCATGCCCCTTAGTATGGAATTGCTACCCCCAAAAGCGTCCCTGCCAAATCTCCGGAAGAGGCTTTCGATGTCGCTAAGAACTTTGGTATGTGGATTTCGCACCCAAGGAGCTGTCAACTCGCTCACTTCCCCACCACCAGGCACGGACAAGCTGGTCATCAAGGCCCAAGTCCTAGCCGGAGGCCGTGGAAAGGGTCACTTCGACAATGGCTTCAAAGGCGGCGTCCATGTTGTTGACACGTGCGTCATATGTCCGTCTTTCCTGAGCTCGATCATAGTACTCAACCTTGGACATGCAGTCCAGAACAGGCGAAGGACCTCGCTAGCAAGATGATTGGTTCCAAGCTCATCACCAAGCAAACCGGCGAGAAGGGCCGAATTTGCAATGCTGTATGGAATTTCTCTTGGTCGTCTAAATGTTAACCCCCATCGGCTCACTTCGGTACTTACCTAGGTCATGCTTGCGGAGCGAAGGGATCCTTCACACGAATACTACGTTGCCGTTCTCAATGACCGTGCAACCGCCGGTCCAGTGCTCGTTGCTTCCGCTCAAGGTGGCATGAACATTGAGGAAGTCGCTGCTAAGGACCCATCCGCCATCATTACCACTCCAATCGACTTCGAGAAAGGCCTGGACAAGCAGACTGCCCTTGATCTCGCCAAGAAGCTTGGCTTCAAGACGGAGCAGACCCAGAAAGAAGCCGCCGATACCTTCATCAACCTCTACAAGATCTTCAAGGACAAGGATGCCACTCAGATCGAGATCAACCCTATGGCCGAGACCCAAGACGGACATGTTCTTTGGTCAGTGAACTGCTAACAACGTCTCCAAGCTAAGCTAACTTCAGTCCTTTTACTTTCAGCATGGACGCTAAGTTCGGCTTCGACGACAACGCCGAATTCCGTCAGGCAGATGTCTACGCCCTTCGTGACATCTCCCAAGAGGACCCCGTGGAGGTAGAGGCCCAGAAGCACAACCTCAACTTCATCAAACTGGACGGCAACATTGGATGCCTCGTCAACGGTGCCGGTCTTGCCATGGCTACCATGGACGTGTTGAAGCTGCACGGTGGCGACCCAGCAAATTTCCTTGATGTTGGAGGGTAGGCAGGAATTTCGTTCCGCTGTCTTGCTTTCCTTTTCGGACTGACCCGACGAAAATGTTGGTTTCCGCAGAGGAGCTACCCCTGAAACCGTCAAGAAGGCCTTCGAGCTGCTCTTAGCCGATAAGGCTGTTAGCTCCATCCTTCTCAACGTATTTGGTGGTATCATGCGGTGCGACTACATTGCTGAAGGTGTCATCAAAGCCACAAAGGAGCTTCAACTGCGTGTACCTCTTATCGTCCGATTGAAGGGCAACAAAGAGGCGGAAGCCAAAGAGTGCGTTTCTATTCAGAAGCTCGGTTTCCAGTGTTTCAAGATCGTGACGAGTTTACTGATGCATGCTGCTTTTTTCCCCAACCATTAGGCTCATTCGACAGTCTGGCCTCAAGATCTACGCATTTGATGGACTCGACGAAGCCGCAGCAAAGGCTGTCGAATTGGGTCGTAAATAGACTTACTCCGTTTCCGATCGTCGTCCACTTCCTCGCCATAATGTACCTCTTATCTCGTTGGACGTAAAATGCTTCACACGTAATCCGGATAAGTAGAAACCAGATTGCCGCTCAGCCTTCAAATGGGGCTGCGCCGAAAACGTGCGTGCCGCGAGAAAAACCTAGGGCCTTCATTTAGAGAAGCTAGCTCGCACAGCCGTTGATGCATGTGAAATGTTGGCCGACCATCATTTGTCAAAAAAAATTTCTGTCCTGTTTTGGGTTGCAGCGGAGGTTTAAGGAAGAGAGTTGGCCTTTGCGGAGGCCTGCGTTAAGGCGGCGAGAAGGAATGTCAGCTGGATAAAACCAATTTTAAGCCTGAGTTAAAGTCGATGTTGAAAAGCTGGCGACATGCGCACCGCACCCATCGTTGTGGGCCGGTGATCGACGTTGTCTCTGATGGGTGTGGGTGTGGGCAAGAAAACAGCACACTCTTGGGTCATGAGTGCCCACAAATCAACGGGACATTGTGGAGGTCTGGGTGAAATTTGCAAAGGGTGAATTGTTTACACGTTGCCAAGCTCAGCATCCCTCCGGCGCAGGTCTTCAATCTCTCCCTCCATGGCGACGTTGGCGAGCTCCAGCTGCAACACCGCGGAAATGAGTTCCTTCCACCGATTTTCCAACGACGACAGCTGGTTCCCAGCTTGAGTCTAAGGGACGACGGTAGAAAATCGACAATGAATATATGCATGCCACAGGGCCTGATGAAGAAAGGCCGGCGGGTTGACGTACTTGGCTGTTCTTGCGGCTCCTGTTCACCTCAGTCACCTGGTCCTGCAAGCGCTCCAAGGCCTTTTCGTACTGCACAACAGCTGCTTCCGTCAGGTAATTGTGTACTCTCCAGGCGTTCGGTCCATATGTCTGCAGAAGCGACAGGTTGAGTTGTCTTTTATGGTTTTGAGTTGATTAAATGAGCGGGGTGGGGTGGAAGCCATTGCGTACGCGAGATAGGTGCGAAGAATTGACGGAGGTTCGCGTGGAAGGTTTAGGTGAAGAGGAACGGAGCGGGAATTGGGGGACACACGACAATTATTGACGGTGATCAGCGTTGCGATAACGTGGGTGACGAATAGGGTACAAGGTCATTGGTCAGCTGGGGGCGTGTCTAGGACCTCACGCGCGGCCGAAAGAATGTATATCCGAGCTCACCGCGTCTTTTGGTGCTCGAGTTGGGCTCTGGCGTTGTCGACTGCTTTTTGCCAGTCTGCCTCGGATGCCGGATCGGATGGTGGCGGTGGTAGCTTGTACCTGGTTGTGTCAAGTGCGCCGAGCGGTTGTTTTGCAGCCACCCGTTTCAGCTCATCTGCCAACAGAGGATTATCCTATTATTGGGTGGGGATCCAGGAAAGGGGCGAATTCCGGGGATCCCAGATTTGGGTTGAAGGGTGAGAGGGGAGCAAAATTGAGAAGTCGAAAAAAAACGAGGTCAGCGTAAGGCCGAAGAGAACCACCCAACAAGTGAAGCCAAAAGGCTCAAGGATGGATGGGTTTGTGACGAATGAGAAGTGGCTTGCGTGCGTGGATATGCAATATTACAGATGCCGTAATTGGGCAGAATATGGCAAGAAAGAAACAAGAAGAGCGAAAGGTCGCACCTTGAATAGTGGCCGTTCTGGTGGCAAGCGAGGGTCTGTGGCATGATTCGGTGGTGGTTTTGCCTTAAGTTCACGGGCTATTTCCGCATCAACTAACGCCTGAAGATTCGGATGCTGGGCTAGGTCATCATCGTAGTAGGGTAAAGAGTCGATAAACACGTTGTCGGCGGAGGTCATGGACAGGTCGTAGTAGAGTTCAGAAACAGAAGGTGGATCAGCGTGACAAAACGGAGAAGACGTTCGGACCGTGGAAGACCCCGAACACCGAACCCCGACGGCGGCCCATTGCGTGACAACGGCGGAATCAATCGACGCGTAAATTTCGCGAGCCGGCGGCGACGTAACATGTGACACGATCCCGATGATTTCCGAATGGCTGATGATTGCCGACTGAGGCAAGAAAACGACGGGACCCGCGAAATTGCAGTCACGTGAGGAGGTTGAAATACGTAATTTTTCTCCTCCCCCCCTTGATGCTTTTTCTCAAACGGTCCCTCGTTGGAGTTTGGTTGACATGACATCCATACACGGGTGTAGTATGGCAAGGCCAGAGTTTGTCGGAAACAACGGGGTGAGTGGAAGCGAGCGGGGGTTGCTGGGGAAGGGGTGTCAGGAGATCGATGAGATGAAATCCCCGACTGCTTGCAAGCGTTCTGTTCGCTCGTCTCTCTCGTTTATTGGTAGGGTAAGGCCCCGGACGTATTCCGAAGCGCCGGAGTTTGCTGCGTGCTCAAGAGAGTTATACCGTGGGGAGGATTCAGCGTGCTTCAAGGGTCAAGAAGGACGACGCCTCGAGCCCTCGTCTATGAAAGTCACTGCCCGCGATACTTCCAATTCATCAAATCTCGTCTCGTCCTCGAGTGCTCCTCGAACGCATGTCAAGCCAAAATCAGGCAAGCTCCATTCTCACATCGCTCGACGTCGTCCATTCAGTATTTCTCGCTAACTTTTTCATTCAACGCCCGTCCTAATTAGAACGCCATTCCGCCCGCCAACGCCATTCCGCCCGCCAACGCCATTCCTCCCGTCAACCCCATTCCGCCCGTCAACGCTGAACCCCAGCCTAACCCACCCTCCGGAGGGTGGCCCATATACAAGTCCCAGCACACTGTCAATAGAGCGCGCTACATCACTAGCAATGACCCCCGAGGATACCTGTGCGTCCATTTAGCTTCCGGCTACACTAGCGCAGGGTCTCGACGACAAACTCTGACGCCTTCTGCCCTCTTCCCTCGACGCAACTCCGCTCCTCCAGACCGGTTTACGAATACGTGCTCAGGGACCAACCAATGATGATGGATATGGATGACGGTTTTAGTGCGTATGCGCCCGGGAGGCAGACGGTCTGAATACAAACTCAGCTTATTCTTCGTCCCGGCTATTTCATTTACTCAGTTCTCTGGACCTCCATCTGCAAAGCACTAGGAAAGTCAAAAGGTAAGCAGTGCGCTTCGTTCGGGGTCCGAGAAATTGGCTTGATGTCCGTGCCCACACTATCACTCACATGATTTTTTTGACTTCTTCGCCCTTCAGCCGATATCACTAGGATGATTGAGAGCGACACGGAACTGCAACAGCTAAATAAGCTAAGAAGGGTCAAAGGAGGATTCCTTCGAGTTCAAGGCAAGGCCTTTATTGTCCACAGGGCCGGTTCAACGGAAACTCATTCGTTGCCTTCCATTACCGTAGGCACCTGGATTCCCCAGCCTAACGCAATGGCGCTAGCCCGAAAGTGAGCAAGTCGTCTCCAGAAAGACGTGAATTCCACTTACACGAACATCTTTCCTACTAACTATTCTAGAATTGCATGGGAGATCAAAGACGATCTTGTACCGTTCTTTGGGTGAGTGCTTCAGGTTAGGCCTAGCCTTTCCAGAACTTACCAATTCAAACGATCTATTCGCTTTGAATAGCCCAGACTTTCCGGCCACGTGTCTCCACCCGAACGATCCTGGTAAGTGCATCGCCTTCCCTCCTGAGAAGTTATTCTGGCAGATTGACTTACCTTTCACGTCAACAGGCTTTGCGGACATTCTAGCCCCCAGACAGAGGGCTCGCCGTGGCACGAACGCCACTGTGTCGGGCACGCACCCTTCCCCCTCAGGCAATTCTCCGTCTCAGACGCAAGGGCAAGTGTGGCTACCATCGTCTCCCCCAACAGCCCAAAGGCACAATACCGCTCCCACTCCGATGATGAGCACCTACTCTACTGGGTTTTCCTCGCCACCCCGGGGAAATCATTCTCCTTCAAGTCATGGATCATCGCACACGCAAACGCCACATGGCTACTCAGCAGGGACTCAGCCTGGGCCTCAAGCTCGCTTTCGTTCGGCGTCAGGAACTTCTTCGCCGGGCCACACCATCACAGAGGAACCATACGGGCATGAGGAGCACTATTCCGACCCGTCTCGACAGTACCCCACGACCCCAGGCTACGCACCGTACAGTAGCACTACATACCACACCTCGTCAGCCCCAATGTACTCGTCCCCTTCTGCCCAGTACGGCTATTTCCAGCCCCAATACCAGCAGCCGCCCTACCAAGCCTACCAAGCGACCCAGCAATCGCAGCCGGGATACCCAGCCAACCCAGCGACCCAGCAATCGCAGCCGGGATACCCAAACCCAGCGACCCAGCAATCGCAGCCGGGATACCCAGCCCACCCAGCGACCCAGCAATCGCAGCCGGGATACCCAGCCCACCCAGCGACCCAGCAATCGCAGCCGGGATATCCAGCCAACCCAGCTCCCCAGCAATCGCATCTGTACGGTTCGCCAACGCCAATTCAGACTTCGTACCCCTCGCACGAGTATGCCTACGCGTCACATGGCGTCAGCGATGGCCCGCCGCAGCCATGTAACACGTACCAGCAGCATCAAGACGCAAACCGAACTTCTGGCTACCCAAACCCAGGTTATCAGACAGCCCAACAGTCTTACCCAGGACAGTATCAGCACCAGCACCAGTATCCCTCTTATACAAATGAGTCGAACGTGAGACACACTTCCGAAACCACTTCCAGCAGCGATACCACGCGGACGGCGTACGAGAACGGGGGCGGACCTTCGAGTGCAAATTACGGGTACACCAACGCGAGCGGGTCACCTGTTGTGCAGGGACAGTCTGTTCAGCAAGCTTACCAGCAGCAGGGACAGCCTGCTCAACAAGCTTACCAGCAGCAGCCAATTCAATATAGCGATACTGAAGACAGGCCGCAGACTCCCATTGACCCGCTGCCGTGGTATAACTACTAAATTGGATTGTCGGGACTTGTTCTTGGCTGGATATGTAAATAGGATTGTTTAACGACCCCGTGATGTTGTAGAATGTCAAAAGTTTCTTGTTTGCTATAGGACTACCACCCTTCTCAGTGCCGTATTATAGCCTTTCATCTTTGTAACCGCGTGCCTATTCACGTCACACACCTTAATGGATCTTTATGTGCCCATTCTGGCGAACGAAAAGGATGCAGGCAAGAGGATGATGAGAGACAAAGGGTCAAGGAGAAGAAAAGATACGTTAAGAAAGTGGGGCAGGATTGGGAGGTGAGCGATTCGGATGAGGGAAACGGACCGGGAGAATGCGCATTTATGGGGATCGAAGGGCCGTCGAGAATGCGGCATCCCGGACAGGGGAAAGAACTCAAGATCTCAGATCGGGGGTTGCAGGTGTCGGTCTCGATCAGGTTGTCGGACTTTGAGCATCGAAGACCGCCCAAAGATTTGCTTTTCTTTGCTCGTACCAGCCTAAGGCAGTTTCATTCTCCCTCGAGGCTTTCATATTTTCACGCGGTGTCTAGCTCGGATCGGCGGGATGGGGAAGTCGGCTGTGATGATTGCCGCATTCCCGACTTTCTCCAGCTCAAAAACCACCTAGCGACAACAACCGCCTCAAGCTCATCAACCTTCACCTCCTGTAATCCTCAAGGCTAAGCGTGCACCTTCACTCGAATCTCAAGAATCCAGACCTCTCTATTTCCTTGTCATTCTGGTTCGATGGCCGACACGGAAGACCTAGTCCCGTCGCATGGAGAGGCTGAACATGAGCTCATCACAACTGCGCTCGAGATCGAGGAGATAGACAAAAACCTTTACCGCTCAAAATCTCTTTGGCTCCCCTCAGACGGCAGGGGCGTGTTCGGTGGGTATGTCGAAGCTGCCCAAATTTTTGCGCTTTACTGTAACGGGATTGATTGCGATGCCGCCACGCCACATTCTCTTACGCATTGGGGTTCGCATCAAGGTCCATTTACCAGCGGCCACGCCCCCAGCCTACCCTCGGGTGTTTTTTCCTGCTCCGACGACTGTTTTGTGTTCCACTGTTTCGAATTCCCCCTTTCATCTCAGTTATCTGACCCAACGACCACGCCTTTTCCTTCCTCTCCGCTCACAGGCAGGTCATATCACAAGCCCTTCTAGCGGCGACTAAATCTGTCACGGAGGAATATGCGCTCCATGTCAGTCGATCATTCCGTGCGTCGTTCCGAAGTAACGATGCGCTCCTTCTTCGCCATCAGGGCCCCTTAGACTGATCCGTCCCTTTCGGTTCTTGGAACTCCTGGCTTTGCTTCTTCGTTCACTACCACGGCATTCCGGTCAAATATACCGACCTTCTCATACAGTCACTTCATGTACGTCTTTTGCGGCGTTAGACTGTGCGACTCGCACTGACACCTGACTTGTGTTCTTTATCATCCCACTTGGCTTTTCCCTGGTTCATGGCACCAGTGCTACTTCCTCCTGAGTGCAAAACCCTCTCAGCCAATCATATATACAGTTGACCGTGTTCGACAAGGGAAAACCTATGCCACGCGGGCTGTTAAAGCAAGTCAATCTGGGCAAATAGTCTTTGTCCTGTTGTGTTCCTTCCAGATCCCGGAACCATCGCCAGTTCGCCACCAATGGCCCTTTCCAGCAAACATTCCTGCCCCTGAGTCGTGCGAGACATCGACGCAGCGGATCGGTAGGATGTCCACCAAATTCGAGTCAGACGAAAAGGCTCTAAAAGCGCTTCGAGGGTCATTGAACGCAAGTCGCCTTCGGTTATGCAACGAGTTCTGAAATGAACGGGATCATATCATTTGCAGGATCGGCTTAGAAGTCCTATTGAACAGCGGCTTGCAATGCGCTCGAAGAATGAGAATGGCTCCACCATTGCAATGCATTGGATGAAAGCTCGAAACGTCCCGAAGATGGAGCCACCCTTTCAAAAGGCCATATTGGCGTACATAACCGACTTGCAGCTGTGAGATAAACCTGTAATCCGTTCAAATGCCGACGTAAACTCACACTCTCTTCACGCCCCTACCTGCTGTTATCAGACTCGGCCTCGGAGCCCAGACCGTCGGACTGGGCGCGCTGAAAGAACCCCCCAAAAAGCTTGGAATGATAGTAAGCCTTCTTCCGTCGGCGTATCTTGGCGCTAGCCGGTCTGAAATCGAGATTCACGCGGCAGTCGACGCTTGATCACAGCATTTGGTATTACGACCACGATTTTGACTGTTCTGACTGGCTTCTATACGTGGTATGAGCTCCATTTTTTGAGCGAAGTTCCTCCAGTTCTTACAGCCAGTACCTCCCAGATGGAGTCTTCGGCAGCTGGGATGGGCCGTTCATTGGTACACGGACGAGTAAGTTTGCCAAGTCCCGATTCATTCCCCGCTCTAATACCTGGGGAAACAGTTGTACACGAGAGCTGGGAAGCTCGTCGCCGTAGTCTCCCAGGAGGGGGTCGTTCGCGCGGCCCTGGAGAACCCAGACAGGGCGAGGCTGTGAATAATGGATTTCCTGTCACGGGAAAATCCTCAAAGGCTAGACTGTTTTGCTCTTAGCACAAGCTCTCCTGACTTCATCCAAAGTTTTAATCGAGTTCGAGCCTGGCTGTTTGTTTGGAGTCTCGGGAACGAGGCACTCCCGGTGCAATCCGGCGCGGGGAATGCCGATCACCTGTAACCATGCGCTCTGCCTCTTCACCGCAAATGTCTAGACTATACTGGGTTCTCTACATTTCTCATGACATCATCGACTCAGACGACGCGCCTCGTTGATTCTTGCTGTCTGTTCTGCACCCCTCCACAGGCCGAATATGCCGCCTCACTCTGGCAACGTAGCTTCCCTGCGGTCGCCCCGCACACCTTCAGGATCTACTTAAACTTGTCCTTCGACTCCTTCGCCTTCGGATCCAGGTACGGAAGGCCCTGAATCCCAGTCTCCCGGAGATTGCTCCCCGTTCACTTTCGTCCATGCCCTCTTGATTTACCCTCTTCCAGTCTCGAGTGAGGTATATTCTTCGAACAGCCCGTTGAGGCATTGCATCTGAAACATAGAGTGATAGCTCTGTGCCAATTCGGCTGCCACAAACCGTAC
>WSTY01000202.1:11798-24882 GCA_019633465.1 Tulasnella sp. 417
CGGTTAGTCGCTGTCATTGAACGGAAATTTGTGTTTTGGTAGTCATCCAGCTTGTTACGGCTTTAAATGTCGGCAATGATGTGAGCCTTCGGCGAAGCTTAAGCGTGCGCATTCTGCGAGGCTATCTCGCTGGACTGGTGGACTTGTGTTAGCTCTAAGGCTCCGCAACCATACAAGGTTCCTAGCGAGGCTCTTGCCATCGGCTTCACTGGCCTAAGTTCCGGCGCCAAAGAACGGCTTAGGATAAGGTGTCCTCCTAACGGAGGTAGATAAGATAGCGGTCGATCAAATTCTTCACCGCATTATAGTTACATTCTCGCAATCCACTAATCTGGGTCTGATCTGATTCTCTGATTTACTTGATCTTGGCCTGCTTCGCGGCACCACTGTGCCAAACGGACCGGGCCTTGGATTTTGCCGGATGATACCAAACCCCTTGGGGTATGAGAGGGATTTGCAGTGGTCTCTCTTGGTTAGCCTTGAGAACGATCGGGCTTAATCAATTGCATCCCCGACTTGCACCCGGTGAACCGCGACGAACCGCGACAACCTTTCTTCAAATGGAATCTCATTACATCAAAACCAATATCGCTCGCAACGTCCCTGGTTTATCGCTCGCATGAGCCGTGATGGCGGTGGCGTTGTGCAACCCGTCTCGATCTACCAAGCGCCGGGGACGTGCCTTGAAAGCGACATTCTACGCAGACTAAGGAAACAAACCGACTGCCAGATGAAGCTATCAATAATTTATGGCATTAAGATGGGCATACGAGCTCTTCGGGTAGGCTTCAGGTGCAGTTGGGGGAGGCTTGCAGCCCCAGTCAGCGGCTGGTCCACCTTAGAATACCTCAACCTCGATTTCGAATCCACAGTCTCTGCAACGCTGGACGCCTACGCCATCCCCTTCACCTTCATCGCGCTCTACTTCTCCAAAGTCGTGTATATGTTCTTCGTCCTTGCGCTTTTGCCATACCCCTTCTCTCGTCTTTCGTCGGAGCTCCTTTAGGCCGTCCTCGAATTTCTTGGATTTCTTCTTCCGTTTCTCATTTGCTCGTCGCTCATATTCCACGTCTAGGGCTTCCGGAGAGCCCCACTTTTTCCAAGCAAAGTCCTCGACTTGATAACGGAGAAATAGCATCATGTTGTTCCACGTGGCGTGATGCGGGTTCGCTTTCAGCAGATGAGGGAGAAGCTCTTGATCCCTAAGCTCAGCTATGGGCATAACGGTCAGAGCGGGCACGACAGTCAAGCAGGAGGCCAGCTTACGATCTGTAAGGAGATAATCCTAGTGCGGCGTGCACGACAATGAACCGTCATACTTCAAGTGGTGGTAGGCACTTGTCTTGAATACTTACCTCTTTGCACTCGGTCTTTGTCAAGAGACTGTACTTCTCCGGAAACTCATCTTTGCACTTGTTGCAGACTAAGCACCCAAATATGTTTTTGAAGATATGGTCGATCGATATCGATCCGCATTCCCTACACTTTGGGTTCATAGACGGATCCAAAAATACAGCTGAATGAACGAGCATTCCATCAGGCTAAGACTTGTCCCTGGAGCAACGGGCGGTTCCTTACGAGGGTCCAAATTCTGTTTCATTCGTTCTCGTTCCCTCGCCAATAGCCGGTTTCTTTCGCGCTCATCAACGCCAGCTTTGTCATCGACCAGAAACCCGCCCCTAGAGTCCACCATCTTGCTGAGGTCATAATCGAGGTAACGGCCCATAAGCTTCGCATCGCGCTTTAACGGTGCGTTGTCGTCTCTCTGTTCCGAGCCGCCGTTCTTGTTAGGCCCTGAACCTGATCCCGAAGCGACCGAAATTGTTGTCGGCGATGTATTATTCGCGGGGATGACCGTCAAAGGTCGTTTGTTGTTAGCGTTTCGGAGCGATGTAGGATTGTCTCGGCTGGCTTCTTGGGTGGCCCGTAACCGGGCTTTAGCTTTGAGCCGGTTGATCTCAATGCGCTTGACTTGTTCTGGAGTGAGTTGAGCTGCCGCTCTCGAAGACGATGCGGTCGGCGGAGGGGTCTGCGGTCTGTCCATTGTCGGATCAATTCCAGGTGGTGGTGGGTCTAAGAACGAACACGGCGCATTTCCACGCCACCGATCCGGTGTCCGGTCCCGAGGGAGTCATTGGTTTGTACCAGACACAGTTAACCTCGGCTGTAATCTTCAACGGGACTCGTGTGCTCAGTGAAATTCTGCAAGAGGACTCTATTTGCCTCCAACGTCGGGGTCGGTCCGGATTTCCGTTGACGCAGGCAGACTCGGAGTCGCCGCTGAAGAGTAGGTCTTGAGAGACTAAACCTTGATGGTAAAATAACTTTTAATTCCACGCCGAGTCCCACTTCTTTGAAGTCTAATACTGTGTGGACAGGCTACCTGGCGTAAACGATACGTCTGGCGCGTGGTTGAATATTTGCTCAGAACAAATACCTCGGCTTTCAGTCTGAATTCTAAGCGTCGATGAGCGCCATTCCCGCAACTCCGTCTCGGTCATCAGCGGCAGCTGCTGCTAGAGCAGAGCTACTGGCAAGCTCTCCTCACTATCAAACGACCAAACGCCACTCTCTCTACGGTACCGAGGATCGTATTATCGTTGATCCCGGATCAAGGGTATGGAAGGTTGGCTTCAGTGGCGAAGGACGACCGCGAGATGTCTTTGTCGTGAAGCAGACGTTATACTCGGCGTCAGCTTCTGCATCTGGGGTTAGAGACTCTATAGACGAGGTTGAAAAGGAGAGGTTAATGGAGTTGGAGCTTCAGGACCGTCTAAGAGGCGTTTTCTTTAAGTGAGTCCTCCCGAACCGCCAAATTAGTGTCATTCACCGACCATAAGAATAGCTCTCTTCTCGCTGACCCGAAATCTCGCAAAGTGATAGTAATTGAACCCCCTCTGCTTCCGTTGGCGGTTAAGGATATGTTCGCCAGGATCCTATTTCACAACTTAGAGGTACGCTCGTTTCCTTCAAAACCATTAACAGGATACACCGCCGACTTCCCTCGCTCAGGTTCCATCCGTCTCGTTTATGCCTAGTCATCTCCTCGCTCTATTGTCGGTGGGAAGGGTCACTGGTCTTGTTCTTGATTGCGGGCATACAGAGTCTACTCTACTGCCAGTGAGTGAATTGACACCAGTGCTCTGCTTCTGGCAACCGATTGATCAACTCGAGTTAGGTCTATGCATCTCGGCCGATGTTCTCCAACATTCGAACCTCCCCACTGGCTGGATCCCGCCTGACGGCTCATTTGCGCGCCTTGTTGCGGCTCTTCGCCAGCTATCGTGCTCCCCCAACCATTATACGTGCTGCAGCTCAACCCTCAGTCGCAACACGGGTGCCAGAAGAAATATTGACGGACGCATTTGTTGAAGAAGTTAAAGCCAAGTGTCTATTTGTTGGATCCCCGTTCGACATTACGGCCCAACCAGAAAACGATGATGCCATGGATGTTGATCAACCATCCAGCGCCAGCACTGGAACACCATCAGAATCCGGTCGTTCGTCGCGGCTTTCCATGTCCGAATCCCAAGCACCTTCATCTGCCGCTTCGGTCTCGAGGGCGTCAGGATCCGGAGTGGGTTCGGAGCCGTCATTCAATACCCAGGAAAACCATTTGCGGGCCATGGCAGAATTGTACAAGAGAAATGCCACAGCCACTGACGTTCACATGCGAGTAGTTCCCCCTCCAGCCCACGCTGCAGCTGCCGGATCCTTTAACAACGCTCGGGGTACCCTGGTCATCCCAGGTTGGATTCGCGAACGTGCAGCTGAAGTCCTCTTTGAGGGTGGTGATATCGATGAACGGAGTGTCGCCGAGCTGATTCTGGATTCACTGCTCAAGGTTCGAACGTTGTCTCATCGTTTGAAAGCGAGTGATTGATCACAATCCCGATCCCTTAGGTCCCTGTTGACCTTCGGAAGACGCTAGCATCGTCAATTCTTGTTGTGGGAGGGACTGCAATGCTCCCTGGGTTCATACAAAGGCTCCACACCGAGCTTATCAAGACTCTGGAATCACAGCCCAGTCCACCTGCGTTTACTCTCCTACCCAGGCGGGACGGACACTCAACTCCAACGCCGAGTGCCAGCGGTGCCAACACTCCGCCTGACGCCGTAACTCCAACTGCGGTTCGCTTCCAACACCGTCCGATGAAAGTTCCATCGCCCCGTCGCGCCTACGATCCGTATGCATCCTTGCGATCGATAGCACCCCACATCGCTATCCTTAACAACCCTTCCATCACCAACATGACCGGATACGCTTCGCCTCAAGCACTGGCTAATGCCGGCAAAGCTCCGGCTTTCGCCCCAGCACTCATGCCTTGGGTTGGAGGATCCTTGGCTGGGTAGGTTATGACGATTTTATTTGAAATTCGTATTTTTTCTTACCAACTAACTACCCGTCTAGTGCCCTGAAGATTAGTAGCGAAGAAGTCATTCGCGAGAGATGGGACGAAGCATACGAGAGAGACCAAGATGCCCAACGGCAGGAGCTTGAGGATCTGGCCATCGACACCGTTACTATTGAACCTGAAACTGCTTCACCAATGAAATCCCCGCGGAAGTCACAGCTTCGCTATCGCCCCCCTCCTGCTCAGCCGGTTGGTGCTTCCATTATTCTGGAAGGGGGCGGGTTGAGACCACCGGCGTATTCTGCGCTCCCCGACTGGACGAGATCGCCGTTGACTGTTGGTGCACCGAATGTTGTTTGGTTACCACAACAGCAGAGTGTTCCACCTGTTTGACAATCGGTCTGTGTTATCGGTACTTTGGTATGTTGATGTATTGATGCTTCGAGGACCTAGTCCCAGATATCTTTGCCGTCTTATTTTTCCGAGCTGCAAGAATCCAGGTCCAAAGCCTCTAAAATATTAGCTGCACGCGACAAAGGCTACAGGCGCAAGGGCGAGTGAAGACTAAGAGTGAATAAGGTACTGGATAGGATCGAAAGCGAAGATGACAGAAAGCAAAGATCTAAATTAGATTCCTGAGGGTGACCACCGCCCACGGCGTACGATATGCACTACGTGTCCAGGGTAGACGAGCATGAGACGGGGGGACATGAGTCCCGGCAGGAGCATGCGAAAGACGAGAACCTGTTCAGTCAGGTAAGGGGCGAGGGGCTACCGATTTCTCTTGGCCATCTCCAGTTGCACAATCTTTTGGACTGCACCGCGGAAGAATGTCACGTTGTACTCGATGAGCCCACGGCGTTCCTCATAGGTCTGTGAACGGATAAGGCAGACGAGCGAGAGGGTGCTGAGGAGGGGTGGGAGCGTCAGGCTAGGTTCGTTGGCTCCGCCAGCTCGATCCTACTCACTCGGTAATTTGCCAGTAAGCCAGGGTAGATTCGGGAGTGAGTTTAGCAGAGCTGGAAGCCCATCTTTTGGGTTCCGTATCCAGAGGCAATAGCCTGTCGAGCGTTTTGGATCCTGTCCCATTGCTCGCGGCGCTCCCATTGCTGCCAGTCTTGGATTTTTGTGACCCGTTGCGACGTAAAGTTGCACCGCCAGCTGGTTGGGCAACCTCCCCTTCGGCTTTTGAAGTGGAAATGAGGGAATGTGATGGTGATGAGGCGGGTGATTCCTCCTCTTCGGGCTGAGTCTGCTTCCGTGGAGCTTTGGGACGGGACTTGCGAGGTCCAGTAGTGCCACCACTCATGGGATGATGTTCTGAAGCGTTTGATGGACTGGAGGGAGTCGATGGCTCGGGTGAGTGAGTGGGGCGGGCTGCGGGATCCGTCGAAATTGGACTTGCGGGGGGCTGAACGCGCAAGTTTCTAGGGAAAGTGCAGTGAAATCAATATTTGGTCGCCTGTCACGGAGGTTGTTATATAGTTTGATCACGTACTTGTAAAGGTTAGAGAAGCTAGTCAGGGTTTGGACATAGTCGCAACATAGCTCGAAGCTCGCGTTGTCGACTGGGGACGCGTCTGTCGCCACATACAGGAGACAGGTCACGTCGAACAAGAAGGCTTTAGCAATACCGGAATTCTGGTCGGCGGACTGAGTTTAGCTTCGTTCCTCCGATGTGGGAAAACGGTAGAATGACTTACAGCCACGAGTGTGTTTAAAAGGTTCTCCAGTGTCGGAAGTTGAGGAACCAGCCTTTGGACGACCCTGGAGAATGCCTCGTAGATGGTGTGATCGTAGACCGATGTGAGATAAAAGTTGAGGGGCAAATTGGTCATTATCGAGCTCGCGGGGTGATCTAAGAGTTCATCGATGATCCTAGATTGGATATGACGGAAGTGCTCTGAGAAAATGAACAGTTGCGAGTCAAAATCGTCAGCTGAAGGCTCCATGTTTGGAGAAACAAAAATGAAGGTTGGCGCCTCTCAGGCGAGATGAATTCCCCAAGTCGTCTGACAAGGGTCCAGGTTGGGGGTTGTGTCGGGTGCCTTCGAAGTCTGGCCGTCATCTGACGCGACGTCTCGAACTCCATTTGGAGCGACTAGCGTGGAAGGGTTCAGCGAAAGACGTACTCACCAACTTTGAACTCGTCCGATAGTGCTTCGGCTTTATGAACAAAGACTTCGAGATGCACCTTTGGATTGACTTCCGCAACCGTTGCGATTAGGTGTACCAAATGCGCGATCGGGCTGTAGTAATCATCCTGGCAAAAACGAATGAGTTGCGGTGGGTCGTCGACGGTTCCAGGAGCGTGCAGGTTAGGTCGGAAGCCGAGGGATTCGGAGGGTAGGGTGATACCACACGATGGGACAAAGCACGAAGCGAACGTTCAGCTATCGGTCCGCGTGCCGCAGCGTACAGAGCCCAGAGCGCCGCACGCACCTGAATATCCAACACGAAAATAATGCTTTGGAAGTACGAGAGGGGGACGCCGAGGTCCTCAATTTCCCTAGAGCCTGGGCAATCCCACAGCTGAAACGCGACCATCGAGCTGCGAAGCAAGTGATGTCGGTAAATCCGGGCCCGTGCCAGCAGCGGTCACTTTGACCAGAGCGCCTTACTCGATATCAAGCTTGGTTATTTTGGACGTCGCTTCAAGGAAGAAAGAGTCCTTTGGTGGGAGACTGTTGAAGACGACCTCTTGCACGGAGGTCTTGCCGCTTCTACAGACGACCAGTCCGGTCCATGCAATGCCCGGTAAATCATCAGACGATAGCCAGCATGAGTGCGAGTGAGGACTTGAAGCTCACCGCCTAAGGCCAGTGATAAGGACTTTGGCGCGCCATGGTTCGTCACCAGAGTGTTGGGAGTGTTGCTGGGATGGGTCCGCTTGCGTCTGCCCGAGCGCAACCGATGCCTGCGAAGGGGTAGTGATGGCCCCGTAATTTCTTGGTGGCATGATTGCTACGATGGTCGAGAGACTTCGCGTAGCTGGAGGAGAGAGAGGTGGGTGGGTGGATGGAGCGGGTCGCGGATGCGGTCAAGATTGAGATGGTTGTTTTTCAAATCATGGATTTAGGCCGAGCTTGGTTATTTGGTCAGCGCCTCTTCGGTCTCCCAACCACACTTGACCGGACTCTTGCCCCAGCAGGCATCAGGAAATGACCCAAGGAAAATTCACAGTCCTATTAACCGCTAAATATTACGATATTAGAGTTTCAGAATTCTCTACTAATTCGTTCAACAGGGTATCCAATTTCGCTCCTCGCGACCAAGTCCAGAGTTCTTCCGCGATCCAATCATGCACCGACGACCCCGCTTGGTCGCTCCTCAACGGCCGATGAGACCTCTTCGACTGATGGCTGCTCTCGATGTCGACGAGCTTTCAGCTTCGCCGTCAGATTCATCAACGTCGTCTCGCCAGGTTTCGTGTGCGCCGTGAACTCGGTCTCCTTGATTCCTCTGCGCTCCTTCGCATATTGTCGCATGGCAGCAGTCGACTCTTTCAGTGCCGGGTCTCCGTGATCGTATACAGCCACCTGGAGTCCCGTGAAGTTGTGCTCAAGGACTCGTTTTAACACGGGGAGCATGTTCTTGTCCGGGGCATATGTGCCGCTGTTATTGTCGATGACGAGCTCCCATTGGACGGAGTCGTCGTTGATTTCTTCGTTGTAACCAGCCCAACCACCTGGCACCATGGGCCTCCAGTGGAACTCTCCACTGTAGCGGACCTGAGTGGCGCAGTTCGCGTGGAGCGCGTGCTTCGAAGCGAAGTCGACAAAGAAGGCCTATTGTAAGAGGAAGGAACAAGCAATCTCAATCAGCATCAATGAAAAAATGGCCTCTCAAGGGCACATGTCTTCGAGACCGGGGCCGGAGACGTACAGCACCAGTTTCAGAGAATCTCCAGGTGTCGTCATTGATGATGTAAGTATACATCGCAGGCTTGATCCTATTCTGGCGAACTTCATCCTTGAAGAGATTTATGACATCCTTGGCATTGGTCAGAATACCAAATACGTTTGCCGTGGTTCGGGCATATAGCATCTTGTGGCCAGCGTGGATCGAACCCCTGACGCTAGCGCCGACGGGACTGCGACTGAAGATTTTCTGTGCTGCAGCATACTTTTCGTTCCAATGCTGATATGTATCGCCGAAAATCTCATGGACGTCTAAGAGGTAGATCTTCCAAGTGGCATACAGTCGCTCCTCCGTCTCAATCGCTGTGAGGGCACCTGATCATCCAATGAGGTAAGATTACGGAAGGTGACGGGATAGAACCATTTCAACTAACCGACAGTTGGGGAACGGTGTCGACTGTAACGACAAGGTCCAGCGAAAGTGTATGGCATGACGGGAGATTGGTGGCTTGTTGGGTTTGTCACGATCTAATGTGGTCATACATCAGCCTTCCAGAGAGTGGACTCGATGCATAGGCATACGCTTACATTCAAGTAGAACGTGCCATGCTTCTTGCCCAGCCGTCCTTCTATCTCGGCCTCTCGCAATCCAGCTTGCCCAATGTTCAACTTAAAAGATCCGACAAAGTCGTCGGTGAGTACATGGTCGTCTTTGTCGTAAACTTTGATCTTGAGCTCGGCATTCTTAGGCACCTGTATGATGATTGATGGTTCGTTAGGAGATCTCAGAATCGTCTAAAACAACCCGTACATTTTTGACGTGCCAAACCTCATTCCAGATTGGCTCCATGGTACCCGCTTGCACGGTCGATCTGTCCGCAAGCTCTCTTCGTCAGCAACACTGCCCAGGACAAGAGCTAAAATATCTGTGACTGACGTGTAGCCTATCACACTGTCCAACGATGCCTTGAAATATGGGTCCGACCCGCCCCCAGTGGCATCCGTGCGGGGCAAACCTTTCGCACCAACGAACTGAATCGTGAGGTCAACGGCACCGATTGAGGGTGAAGTTGTATCTCCCTGCTGTAGCTCCCTAGCGAACGTTGCCGGTCGAGTTGGGCTAGGGCTAGAAGTTGACCGCCTCTCGCTGCCGGAAAAGCTAAAAATATCTCCCCGGCCTCTACGGCTATCCCCGTTGATGGGGGAGGTTGAGTTGTTATCGATATCATTAGGGGTAACTCCATCTATAGCAACAGCGTCATCGGTGCTGCGAGGAGGAGCTGCTTGGGGGACTGTGCCGAGAATAGCATGGCCGCAGTTAGCCAAGGATAGGATGTAGCATGATGAAAGAACTCAAGACGACCCACAGGACTGAGTATCCGCTGGCGGCGATTGCGACAAGGCAGCTTCAGGAAATGGCCAATCTGTCGCATCACGGATATCGCCTTTGAGTCCTTTGGAGTTCTTTGGCTTTTGATGGATTTTGGAGCCAACCCGAAGGGCGTGATCTTTCAGAGAGTCACGAAATCCCATTAACCGAGTTTTGTTTAGGCTATCGGACCAAGTCATCAGCTACTTGGCACCCCATAACATCGTAGCACAACGTACCTGGCTGGTGGGGGTTACTTGAGCTTGTGTAAGAGTGAGAAAAGACGAGAGCGCCGATGAGTGAAGGGGGAGCGGAGGGGGATGCGAGGGGTAGATATCCTCCAACCAAAGCGATGCCAAACAGAGAGCTGCCGCCCATATGCACCGCCACCCCAGCGCTTCCGGTTCCTGCATTGCCGGGCAAACTACCGAGTAAGCAGGCGTTATTCGAGAATTCTCTCTATTCGGACCCTGTGCCCGCAGATATTCAGCCACTTACCGCTTTGTTAACAGCTTGTGGACGAGGGAAAGCGCTGAGTCCCGCCAAGGCGGCTGGTCAACTTCCGATCTCGACCCGGCCGCCGCATTCGGCATCCATCTCGCCCAGCGGATAACAGCTGACCCATGCGCTTTAGCCGCGGCTCGTTGCTATTCGGTACTTGAAGGAAGGGCGACGTCAGATTACTTCCGGTGGAACGACTAATCTTCCATTCGGGCCGTGCTGAAGGCCTCGTCATGTTGGAACTTGGAAGCGGCTGTAGAACATGATGGTTGTACGAAATCTCATACAAGCGACGATGTTTTCTGTGCGTCTCCGGTGTAACTGCGAGGCACAGGGTATCTGGGATGAAAAGGGAACAGGCTCCTCGTAATAATCATGACGCAAGGAACCCGATTACCGCAGCTATATGAGGCATCACTCGATCCTTTATGGTTCCTTAGCCTGATTTCTCCTGGCCAATCCTTGCTATTTTGAAAAATAAAAATGCAAATTAAATTAATAGAGACAGAAAGTGCGCAGACATAGGAGCTCACCCTGTCGCTTTAAGATTAATCAGCTTGTTCGCCTCTAGCCTCTTCCTTAAAAGACCGCATATTCAGTCCGAGAGTTCCCATCACGACTTGTGCGTCGATAACGGGTCAGATTCGAAACTAAATCTGAGACAACTGATGCAGACCCGGTGGCAAGAGCGAAGCAATGCTAGTTTCTAGCTGCTTGTGCCTCCAACGCGCAAGCGTTCGGCTTTCCCGGCGGTCAATGAAGCTATCTTAGTCGAGCTCGAGACCGCCTAGATCTTCTCCCCGAAGCACCCAGCAGGAAGGATGCCGTCTTTGAGTGATGCCAAGAATAGCCAAGGTGCTCAGACGATGAGACGGCTCTTTGCGCAAAGCAAGTGAACATCGAAGTCTCAAAACACCTGCCTAGCATTGTCACTAAGCATAGGAACATAATGGACGGTTGAAGTGGTGGTCGGTCGACGCTCTGGAGTCCATGCAGTGCGGCAGGCGGTGTCGCGCTTGCCGAGGCCGACAAACTGCGCGGGGCCACTCCCAACGTAAAAAACAGATCGCACCAACCGCACGCAGCACGCCAAGTCCCTCACAAAGCAATCGCCCAGCAAAAACGTGCACGAGACTTGTATAAACTTTGAGTCAAATGAGTCGCTCCTCCTCTTCCTCTCTAAGCCCAGAACAGGAACGAATGTACGCAAGCGAGAAAGAGGTGAGCGGTTGGGGCTTGCTTGAACAGGCGTCCGACGAACCTCCACTAACCGAGCGGGCCCCGCGTTTTGAAGGAAAATTTCCGATGGCTACTCAAACTAACAACGAAAAAATCAAACTACGTTCTCTCTGAGAAGGATTTGGCTTCTCAGGACCTCCAAAAGGAGCTGTCTGAAATCGGGCAGTTCGCCGAAGTGGCTCATGGCTCGATGGACCCGGAGCTAGTGTGGGCGCATCTGTCCGATCTGCTGGACGACGGTTTCCCCCTACACGGCTACGCGTTTTTGGAGGGCTCAGAGCTCGTCCAGGCCTTCAAGGGCACAGCTGCCCAGCTGCAAGGCTACGTTGCCTTCCGACCTCAAACCGGCCAGCTCATCGTCGCATTCTCCGGTACCTCGAATAGGATGCAAGCATTTAACGACACCAAAGCTTGGAAAGTCTCATACCCACTTACAGACGGGGAGGCTTTATCAGGTGTATCGGTCCACTCGGGTTTCTGGAGCATGTACAACGGTGTGAAGTCGGCGGCGTTCCACGCCATGGACGAGGCCATCCGTCAGCGGGACGTATCGGAGATCATTGTGACCGGACACTCCCTTGGAGGGGTCATGACCCAGCTCTGCGTGCTCGATCTCCTCAAACCAAGCCAGCAGGTCATCCGGCTTCCGTTCGGCGTCCGAATCAAGTGCATCACGTTCGGCGCACCCCGAGCTGGGAACGACGCCTTGGTCTCTTGCTGGAAATCCCGTGTGGAAGCGTACAGAAAGGTGCACGGCAACGCCGCTTTCACCGAATGGTCTGTGAAAGCTTTCAATGATGGTGCGTCTATTGCGTCTTACCTATGAGGGGCTTCCGTGTGTGTTGACCTAGGATACTGTATCCCACAGGCGTACCCTCCATGCCAAGTATGATGCTTGGCTACCGTCACTTCGCTGACAACCCTTTCTTCCTGTTCCGGGGTCGGTTGTATCAGATTCCTCCCAGCGAGAAAGAAGCTGTCAACTTCGGCGTCGACCCTCCTGCCGTCGCGCAGGAAGGCTCCGTGGTGCCAGCCGAGTTTCCCTTGGGTGGGCATAACTATTATGGCCGAGACATGGAGAAATTACAGCGGCAGATGAAATGGGCAAGCGAAGTCGGATTGGGGTCGAGTGAGAACTGGCGGGATGCACTGCAGCAAAAGATCAAAGAGGACGATGACAGGTGGAAGGCGAAACACACAAAGAGGTCGAGCAGCTTCAGTCTCTTTGGTTCAAGCTCAAAGGAGAAAGAGGCCGCTGCTTGATGCGTAATATCATGGACTCTGGTAAGCCACCTACCACTCGATGCACCCTCGCGGGATACTGAATCATGGATGCAGTTTGCATACGAATTATCCCCCCAACATTGTACCATAACTGTACATATACGCTGTCTCGTTATCAGCGACTGGCTATGACTCTGTAGCTTCCCACTGATCGCAATGTGGACTGCATTGTGCCTTCGAAACTCGTTTCACACCACGCCTCCTTTTTACTAGAACATTACGCATCAGTCCAAGTCAACAGTTCTCGTCTGCAAGTTCCTTCCTGCTGCCGTCTTCAGCGAGTTTGGCCCTCTCAGCTCCTTGCATCACCGCGCGGCAAGGCCGGATACCCCTTTCGGACATTGATTAGCGGCCTGGACGGGAAAGCATGTGTATGGCATTCCCTTTCTTTTCTGCAAGCCCTTGCCACCCCGCCAACATCGAAACACTGTGGCGCCCATGAGAGTGTCTTGCCTGCTGCTGTGACGTCGTACAAG